>MU227661.1:957382-982180 GCA_018584345.1 Thuja plicata
CGGGGAGTACCACATAGTGAATATCAACAACAAAACAAATAAAGAGAGATCAAACACTTCACACAATGCCTTGAAGGTAATAGCAACGATGCCCTAGCTCTCAAAGCTCACAGGTCATCAAGCATTCGAAATGCAAAGATGTAAACAATGCTAGTATTAAATAGTGAGCTAATAAATAATGCATGATGCCCTAACTTGTATCCCGCAAGACATCGAGACATTTCCTCATGAAAATCATAAACAGGGAGTACCACATAGTGAATATCAACAACAAAGCAAATAAAGAGAGATCAAACACTTCACACAATGCCTTGAACGTAATAGCAATGATGCCCTAGCTCTCAAATCTCACGGGTCATCAAGCATTCGAAATGAAAAGATGTAAACAATGTCAGTATTAAATAGTGAGCTCATAAACAATGCATGATGCCCTAGCTTGCAGCTCACAATCCATCAAGACATTTCCAGTATTAACAATGCCAACAATTCCAGTATTAACATTCATATTGTGACATTAAATCAACAAATGCCATCAAAATGAAGTTGAGTTAACGAGAATACAAAGCTCGAATGCCTACCTGATCAAGTCGTGGCTACCATATACGAAGATTCCAATCTTCCACAGTTAGGCCCTCTTCACGCTAAATTAGAAATGAGCCTTTCTTTTTCTTTTTGTTTATAATCACGCAGGTGTCACAACTCTGACAGTACCGTCGCTATTACGACAACATCGGGGGCACTTGGAAAAAAAACACAAAAATCACAGACAAATGGTAGTGCCGTCGCAAATTGGCGTCAAAATTTGACCCCAAATATTGTAGTGCCAAAATTTTAAAATAATTGTAGGCTATCTTGTAAGTTAGATTAAGTATTTTCTAAAGGAAAATCATTGAGTAGCTTCTTATATGTCTTAGGAGTCTGGTGACACTAGAGGACGGATAAATGTTTATCATCTCAAGCTAGCTTCTTTCTTTGAGATGGTGCTTCACATGAGAAGCATTTTTAGATTAAGTTTGTTTCTTTTCTTTATATTTTTTTATTATGTTAATAGTTTTGAAGAATTCATTTATTATGAAGATTTATTTTGGAGATAGGTTCAAGATTTAGTTTTGAGGTCAATAAGGATGGTGGTTTAGTAATATTTAGAGTATGTATTTTTCTTTGCATATTTTTGTTATAATTATATTCTTTCATCTCATAAATTTTGCACTATTATAATTTTAATAATTTAATTTATACCATTTTCTGGGTGAACCCACAATAGTGGGTTACACTTTTTTGGAGGAAGCAATTCCTCACAAAATTTGCAAAGCAGGCAGATTGAGAAAGTACTTTCGATAGAAAGTAGGGACTTTCTATTGAAAGTCCTTGATTAAGGGCAATTTTAGTCAATTACTTTCGATAGAAAGTAGTTTCGATCGAAACTAATTAGTTTCGATTGAAACTACTTTCTATAAGTCTCTGATTAGAGGCCATTTCCAAAGGCTGACAGAAATCTAAAGTTTTCATGGCTTCGAGGCTCAAGCGCAGGGCTCAAATAGAAGAATAAGGAGACATCCTTTTGTATCGCACAAGTACCTTGAACGAGTTTTCTAACGAATATAGATTTGATGATTTTTGAATTAATTAAGTCTATGTTTTTTAACGTGCATCCAAAGTAATTTTTTATCGAATATAAACCTCCAAGTTTGACGTGCAATGAAAAATAGTAGAAAAGAGATTTTTTTTTTGAAAAATAACAGTGCCCTCCGGCTTTGAGTCTACTTTCTATCAAAAAAATTTTGAATTTCGATAAATATACAACAAGTTATAAGCGATGCAGTCAAGGTATGTCAAAATTACGGTTTTCTCTACTTCAAACGTTCATAAAATATGAAATAATCATGATAATGTCTTCAAACCAATTGCATGCCTTCAGTATGGATGTTACAAAACCAAATTCGAAAGAATCACATTGATATCTATTTTAGAAAAAAAGTTATGCTCTATGAAGTCAATGTAACTTTTTGAAAATGACGTTTTCAGCAACATAGAAGTTTTCGTAGGAGAAAAAAAAGCCATTCAAATCAATTTAAAAAAAAACATATTTAGAATCTAGACAGGAAATCCTAAAAGACTCTAGTTTACTTATCTTCCGATTTCAAACAGTTTAATGACAATATGCATCTGAATCTAAAAGTTTTTTTCAAATTGACTTCAATGTCTGTTTAGGCAAAAAAGTGTAACCCACTATTGTGGGATCACCCTTCTTATTATAAACTAAGCACACGCCAATTCAGAGGCATACACAATTTCATTACAAATAGAAAAGTTGAGTAGTAGATTATATTGGTTTGAACATGTGAATAGAGCTCTAGCTCATCTTTGTTTATTTTGTAGGGGAATTACCACAATAGTTGAAACAAGTCATTTACTGTATTATTATTAAAGAAGTATGTTCAATTGTATATATAAAGTTCAATCTCATCTTTGTTTATTTTTCCTCTAATTCCTCTACCCTACTACATATAAGTTGTGTGTCTTATCATGGAATGCAAATTGAGATGAATACCCATTTTATGTCCTTAGAATCAATTAAATGCTATGTGGTACTTGATAAACACTTGTCATTCCATTGAGAAAATAATCACCCCTAGTAGTGAACTTAGGGAAAACCCAATTACTTATTAATTCTTTAATTTTCAATGATAGAAGACAATTATGCTCCATTGAGCACTCTTGTTAAATAGTTATTCAAAATATAGCTCTTTAATTGTGATACATTTTTTCAAATTAGCAATGCCAATAAATATTTTTAAAATATCTCTTATAAAATTCTTGTCTTCTCTTTTGATTCAATGTTATTTTGAAAATTTGAAGAAATTCTGTATAAACTAAAATTGACATAACGTTGCACCTCCAAAACAAATAGAGCACTAAATGAATGAAGCAGAACTAATAGAAATAACTGATAGCTTGAAGACAAATCATCGGCCTGAAGTCGAGATTGTATTTCAAAATGTATATATAAAAAGTAATATTCTATGCATAATATATTATAAAGTAAACTAATGTATCTTCTATATACATAGAAAATTACCTATTGACGTAACCCTTACACCTCTTTTAGATGCATGTGCTAGTATAGATTGTTGGGAAGCCTAGATCATGCTAGTTGACCCTACACAACAATTTGGCACATACATTTCACACCAAGACACAATTGTTAGTTTTGATAAATTATAAACTATATCTGAAAAAGAGAGTATTAAGTTTCATTAGACAAATGATCTCTAAATTTTAAAGTTTTTTCTTAAAACTTTTTAGCATGCCATTAAACTGTTCAAAATTATCGGCTTCTTGATGTTGATTTGAGTAGCAGTAACTTACAAGATTATGGAAGCGATTTGTGTTGTGCAGAATAAATTTATATCTCAACTTTCATGCTATCTTTCAAAAAAATTTCCTCATAACACTAACGCTAACAACAACATAATAATAATAATAATTACATCGTAGGCATTTCCATATGAGAAACGCTCGACCTATTTTTACCGATCGATGGCTGGAAGTGGACGAGAGCCCAATGACTACCATTGGGAGCTTCTTGGCCATCCATCGTTGATTTTCAAAAACATTGCTGACGTAATTGATGTAATTGACCGTCTGTCAGAATGCATCAGTTTTCATTTTATGCGGCAATACAAGCGCAAGTGTTAGAGAATGTTTATTGCACGGCATATAAGGGCTATCTGCCAGCTCATTCCATGGAACCTCAGTCGTTGATCTTTTATCTTCAACATTCAGTCTGAGACTCAATCCCTGAGCTGTCCATTTGTGAGCATTTGAAAATTATCTGAAGTTGAAAATCAACCCTCTTTCATCTTTTGCCTATATCAAGCACCCTATCTGTAGTTAGCCAATGAATCTGAATGATACAAAATGATTATAGAAGCTGGATTGAGCTTGACGACATGGCGACATCTCTGCAGTAGTAGACATCAAGAAAGCCACCCTTTTATTCCTAAAAGAAGAATGCTTATATCAGCTGGACTTGAAGAAAGACAGGGGTTTAACAAATAAGTTTTATATGCAAGTATTTTTAAGTAACCTACAAGTTAGGACTAAAATATCTCAGATTCTACATGTCCTACAAGTTAGGACTAAAATATAAATCCATTGCAACTCTTTCGAAATGGAAAAAAGAACCACGTGGCATTGCCGAGACGCCAGAAAAGAAGCAAACAAAAAAATTAAGAAACCAAAGAAAAAATAGTTAGGGCAAAACAAACGGAGATGATTGTTTCAATTGTCTTCTCCTGGGTTAATACAGTTTTGACCCTTTACCTACAAAATCAGTACTTGACAAACATATATCTAATCAAATACTGATTTTACTATATCATCATATCTGGAATGCATGGTTGTATCAGTATTATTATACAAGTACTCCAAAATATTTAGTTCAAATCGGACGACCGAATCAGGCAACATTAATTAAAACCAATAATAAATAAATGTTGGCAGAATGCACGATAGAGATTAGTTGTTAATCTTGGCTATTAGTTGTAATCATTTCCCCAGAGTGCACATAATTAGGGCATTTGTGCATTATTCCTCTGCCTGCAAGATTGATTGATTGAGAATTGATAGGCTTCCCCTGTTATGGAAAAAGTAAGAGAATTCATCCCCAAGTCCATATCTTGGCAACAATTGAGATAAATTCATGCTTCTTTCAACACATGATGCACTTCCTTCGAAGCTTGTTGTTGTCACTCATATGGTGTATGGAACGAAACGTGGAGGGGCAGGTGGAGTGCTGCAACCGTCTAAGTCGTAGACATTCACATTTATCAAAAAAAAAAGTGAGAACAACACATTGCCCCCTTCCAAACCTATCAATTCTTTGACAAAGTCTTTGCAGAAGGTGTCTTTTGTCCTAGTTCGCAACTTTGAAAAGCCTATCCAACTCCATATTCCTCACATCTATTTCATCAAGATTGTGGATTCTGTTTCATAGCTAAATAGAAAGAGAGCATCTTGCAGATAAACGCTAGTGACCATTGAGGAATGTTCAAAAGTGTACAATGCCATACATTAAACATGTTGCCCAAATAGGAATTGAGCTTTGAATGAGTTTGAATTCTTCAATTTGCATTGCCACAGAGCTACTGTTTGATTTCCCCCCTTGCTTATCTTCACCTACTACTCCGTCAGGAAACCTATTGCAAAAGAGTGAAAACATTGAAAACAACACTTTTTAGTTGATATCCAACTCTCTAGCTAGTTTGTAAAAATCCAACAAAATCAATCATACCATCTACTCTACAACCAAAAAATCAGCACACAAACATAGCCAAATAAATAATTGAATAGAATTACAGGTAGGTTCAATGCCACATATTTATAGTCTGAGTCTATGTATGTACAACCTCTGCTTACAGTCATTTTTATAATTTCCATGTTCTTCAGCCAAGACAACCAAGCAAGATTTGTAGGAACGATTTCCTCTGGTCATTAAAAAAATGACTCCATTGTATGTTTATAAAAGTCATATGTTTCTGCTTTGATTCCCGGGATACCTGGGAGACATGCAGCTCCACAGATGGAAGGCAAGCCACTCAACAGTTTAATGACGTGCCAATAAAGGCTAGTAGATATTTGTCTTATATTTAAAAACTATAAAAAGATAATTTATAATATATGTGAAATCTCATTTTAAGAATTTTTTATAATTTTAGTTTTACATTCTAATGTATAATTATTATTTTTGATTTAGCTTTACAATTTGGGGGTCTTGGTTTGCGTGGGTAATTTTAATGAATTCCCTACATATCGGGCACCAAATTTAAAAAGAACAATAGAATTGAAATAGTGTTTTTTGGCGGCATTGGTGGGTTTTTTCAAAAAATATGTACTTAGATCTACTGTTGAGTGGGCATGAATGTTCAAATCTTCACTCTCTAATTTTCCATGCTCATGCTCTCATTTAGCTAAGTTTCCTTATGCCAGTGGGATTGCTCTTGCATAGTGTAATGTCTTCCTCTTACTAACGTCAGCTAGACTATCCTCTTATGGGGTTGATGTTACACAATGGACATTCTCATCCCCTAATAACAACATCTAGATTTCCCTGTAACACTTAGATTAATCCTAGGTGAGCAGTTATGCTTGCCACAACTAATGTCAGCTAGATTGCAATATGTAAATGTGGTTGATATTGCATAATGGATGTTTTCCTCTACTAATTTCAGCTAGATTCCCTATATAAATGGGGTTGATATGCACAATGAGCATTGTCTTCCCTCCTAACATCAACTAAATTTCCCTATGTCAATGAGATTGATGTTCTAGAATGAACGTTCTCTTCCCTATCAACATCGACAAAACTTCCCAATGTACATACGGTGATGTGTGATGATGGTCACCTACAAACATCATTTCGATTGTCCTTTGCCAATGGAGTTGATATTGCTCAATGAATGTGCTCCCGCCAGTGTCAGCTTGATTTCCCTATGCTAATAGTTTGATGACGTGCAATGGATTTTGTTCTTCCCTACTAATGAGTAATGTCTGCTAGGTTGCCCTTTGCCAATGCAGTTGGTATTGCACAATAAACCCACTTTTTCTACTAATATTAACTATAGAACTTGCATGTCTACGTAATCTATTACTTAGCCTTCCTAAGATAAATAAGTTGTGGTTATGGTTGGGTATGGAATCAGAAAGGTAAGATGTATTGATATTTGTGCTTCAGGGTTGTTCCTAATACTTACAACTAGTGCAGTTGGGTTGTTCCTTGTACCTATGGCTATAAAACTTTCTACTCTCGTAAGACCAATTGTTGCATTGTTGGGTTCACATTTTACTTTTAAATTGATTAAGGTAATTGGTAATTATGCTACTCTGGATTGGAAATAACACTCTCTATTGGTTATTCATTTCAACTATGAATGATAAAATAGAGGGTTTACTTGGGCAACCTCCAAATGTGAAATTTGCCCATTATTTAGGGTACATGTCTGTGAACTTTGAATTATGTAAAAGAGTTTTTCTAAATTCATCACTAATATATATATATATATATATATATGAAATTAGATATTTTATTTAAACATTAGATTTATATACAATAGAGAGAGAGAAAAGCCAAAAGATTTATATATGCTATGTGAAAAATTTCATCGAACAAAAATAAAACTTTGATAGACTTTTGAACTTCATGCAGTCAAGCCAAAAGATCATGACATCGATTAGACGAAGTGAAAACTTAATATACTTCAATAATTTCATCCATCACTATATTTTTATGAAACACTTCAAATTATTTTTAAACATTCTCATAAATTAATGCCCCAAATTTTCACACAAGACATTATTTCAACCAACATTGGACAAACAATTTTTTTTGCATTACAAGTGACATTCACGTGTTTCATTACACGCCAATACACACACAAGAAATCATGACCATGACAACAACACAAAAAAAACATCATCAATGCATCAAGATTCTTGGCACAAATAATATCATTTTCTAAATGGGCTACTAATTGAACTCATGTGTTGCACAACCATAGCTATCGTTTGAGTCTCTCCACGCTTCATAGCCATCCCTTCTAAAGAGGACAATAGCTTTGAAGCACTTTGTTGGAGTGATTTAGTTCTATACAAGTCATTCCACAACCTTTGAACAAGTCTTGGATCAACATCATGTGAGATTACAAATAATTTGGAGACTTTTTCAAACCAATACCAAACTTGGCATGTACACATAACCAGTCTTGAACTGGTACAAGAAAATGAAATTGATAGCCCAACAAGCAATGAAAATATTATGCAAGAAAGTACACCAAATGAATGGCAAGTCTTGTCAGGATTGTACCCAGGCCTACCTATCCACCTATATGAAATTGATATGCTTGGTAACCGAGAAATAGACTAGAACAATAATTGGGAAAAATTCAATTTTAATCCATCACAACAAAAAATAGCTGCTACTTTCATACAAGATAATTGCACCATGTTTCAAGTCCCACAAATTCTCAATCAAAAAATGCACACTATGTTGTCTACACAACAAAAAAAATCATACGAGATTGTTCTAGGGCATCTACATTCAAGTATTCAAAAACCACCACTTAAGCTTATTGTTCAGGGCACAACAGGCACAGGAAAGTCACTCCTTATTACAACAATAAAGTCAACAATGATCAGCTCCGCACCACCTTGCCAAATGCCATTACTTCTCCTCGCACCAACAGGCGTATCAACGTTCAACATACAAGCATCAACAATTCATTCTTCTCTTTGAATACCAATCAAAGAAATGATGCCCCTACAAGGACAAGATCTTGCAACTTTCCAATAAAGCATGTACTTCATTCGTTACATTCTAATAGATGAAATGAGTTTCATAGGACGTAAGTTGCTTGAAAAAAATTAACATGAGGCTACGCCAAGCTTTTCCAGCTCAAAATCACACTCCATTTGGAGGACGCTCAATTGTTCTATTTGGTGACATGGGACAATTACTACCAGTTAATGACATTCCAATGTATGCTTCAAATTCCTATGGTGGCACACTCTTGCGCAGCTTCAACACTGTTGTTCCCCTGGATAAAATTTTCCGCCAAGTAGGGGACACTCCTATACAGATTCAATTTCATGCACTTCTTTCAAATTTACGGAAATGCAATACCTACAATTACAAATTGGCAGCTTCTTATGTAATGATCAGATTCATAAAAAAAATTACAACAAAATCCAAATAACATGTAAAAAGGCGTACCATTGCACACTGAGGTGCGATTGCTAGTAATAATAATACGGCAATGAGAGACAAATACCAATTCAGAGATTAAAGTGCGAGAAATTCAGCCAGGCCGTCGTAATTTTTATTTTCATTTTAATTTAAAGAGAGAAAATGTGGCAGTGATGAAGTATACTTTCTTGTCAGCAGTCAACCCGTGTTTTCTTTCAACAGCTTTAATTTAAAGAGGGACAGAAAGCAGGCATGATTGGAGAAAGATCATCAGCCACCTGCTCTAAAGATCGGCCCTCTGGAGAGCTTACAAATCCCCAACATTATGAAAAGCTTCTCAGTATTCTTTGGGCAGGTATTGATATATCTGTTATGTTGGAGGCATACAATAATTTTGACAGGGAGCTCTTAATTTCAATCCATAACAGAGCTCGCTTATACCTTTCTCATCCTCAAGTCGGAAAAAAATTGCTGATGCATGACACGCCTGAACAAGAAGGCGAAGGTACTCATGAAGCCACGGAATCTTTAGATGAACTTGTGCAGGTGAAGATCAAGGATTTGGAAACCGGAAAGCGGAATAAATGTTGTGTGATTTATGGCGTACTTTGTGTTAAACCTTTCAAATTTGGAAGAATCTACACTCTGCTGGAGGAGGTGGATACTGGGAATGCAGTCGCTCTTTCTATTGTTTCTTCAGATCCCTCATCCATTCATCAAGGGTTTGCAAGAGATAAATATCCTCAGGGTATGAAAATCGCTGTCAAGGAGCCTTTTCTTGTTCGATCTGAGGGCGGGATTGTATTCATTGATGTGGATAATCCCCTGTGTATTGAATCGGTACACAATCTTTCTGCTCCAGAAGTTAATCAAAGAAAGGTCGGCGATTGGATAAGCGCAGGAGATAGTGCTTCCAAGGCACAAGATTGGAAGGCATGTGTGCGAAATAACACCAAGGGTTTACTCTCTGTTTCCGCAGCAGATATTCAAAACCCTAATATTATTCGTAAGATGTATATACAAAGATGGGCGGCGAATTTAAAGCTTGGCCGATTCGTAGACGCGCTCCAAGACGCAGATTGTATTTGTCGTTACGGCAGACTTTCCGACGGTATTGGAGCTCTGTGTAAAATTCAGTCGCTCTTATCGGTGGGAAAATACAAGGAAGCATTTCGTTTCTTTCAGAGTTCATATGCTTCACTGGGAAAGAGGCAGGGCCTTTTTACTGAGGTATATCGTAAATGGAGCGTAAAGTATTCATACGGCCATGAATTCCAACCCGATGGGGGTTTCGTTGGGCCAGTGGAGATCAGAATGACTAGAAATGGAAGCGGCAGGGGTTTGTTTGCCACGGAGAATGTTGAGAAAGGTCAGAAGTTGTTACTCAGCGAGCCTTTGGCAGTCTCTCGCAAAGCTTTGCAGGATCCGATTCAAAATGGCCTGTTTCAAAAAGTGAAAAAGGCGCTGGCTTCATATGGAGACGAGACTCTGCAAATCTTTCTTTCCCATGATGATAGCTGCGACCAGATTCCAAATATGCTGGATTTCTTTCAAGAGAGGGGCCGGATTCCTTCCAAGAAGCTGCTTAGAAAGGTCGCCAGCAAAGACGATGAAATTCGTCAAATAATTGAACGAATTGCGTTGGATGACAAGTCCTGCAAAGCGATGGAAGAAAACTCAGAGGAGTCGGCGATCTTGAACCCTCAGATAACCAGAGTGTATTATGGGGTATGGCTACTTCCGTCCTTTATAAACCATTCCTGTGTGCCTAATGCTGCAAGAACGGCCATTAACCAAATCGTTGCGATCCATGCAACCAAGCCTATTGAAAAGGGTGAAGAGATCACCTTTCCCTATTTTGGGGTTTTGATTCCATTTCCTTCGCGTCAAAAGTATTGCGAAGCCTTCGGCTTCGACTGTACCTGCAAGCGATGCGAGTTGGAGAAAAGATTTATGGCTTGTGAATCGAAAGGATGCAAAACCAAGATAATTTATGAGAGCTACAGTAATGCTTGCAAATCCAAGATCCAAGAACGGCCTATTCAATTGGAGAAGCTTATTAATCAAGTGGAAAAGTGTTTGAGTGTTTTAAGGCAGAGAAAGAGAATTGAGCTGAATGAACAGGGTGAAGCGTGGATTCGCTCCTCGTTCATGGCTTCCTATTTTTCCCGTCTTGCTCGCATTCGTAGGAGAGCTCTAAAGACGGCACCAGATACAGATGAGCGAGCATTTTTAGCAGCAGCACGTTCCATAGGTGAAACTTGCCCAGGAGAAGTTCAAAATTTTACATTTTGCGAAACACTCTTCATCTTATATAAAGATCTGGGATCGAGGTCATCACAACAGAAAATGGCATTTGAGAAATGGAAGAGATATGCTGAGGATCTGATGGAGAAGGCATATCTGTCTGTGTATGCAGGGCCTATGAGAGCTTATTTTTCCTGGTCATGAATTGTGAATCAAAGGAATGTTTTTCTGCTCTTAATTGCAATTTCCATTTTCCCAGAATACTGGGAAATCTTCAAATACCAAGAAAGAATTGATTGCAAAACAAGTTCGGATATATTTGTTTAAATCTTCTCTTTCCGTGTAAGATGATTCCATACAACAATTTCTCTAGTAAGTTTCTCTAGTCAGTACCCACAATTATTAATAAACTTTCTATACTTGTCATTTACATGTTAATAGTTTTTATGTTCATTTAGAAAACATTCAATTTCTTTTGGCTTTATATTTGAAAACAATGGAAATGAATACCTCCACTCCTCTATCCACCATAGTTTTTCTGCTTGACTCCTCCAGTACTCCCCTGTTCTTCAAGATAATTCTTTTTAACAGTAGATGACTTTATTTTAGGGCTCACTGGGAGTCTCCCTAATAGAAGAGATAAAAATAAAACAATGAATACAACGACGCACATCCTTCTCTCTTTGCATACAAATGAATAAAAGCATAAATCAGAGAAGATAACCAGAAAGCCTCACAAATCCCCCCCCCCCAAATAATGGGTTAACTGACATTCACCATTTCGCTATTTTCTTCAATGTTTGCGAGTCATTGTTGGGTAATTAACCATGATGATTTGAATTGATCCGTATAAAACAATTATTTTTGACAATTACAAATAACAATAGCTGCCATAAAAACAGAACATTAGCATTCATCCTTTCCTAAATGATAGCTTCATTAGAGCAATTTTAAAAGGATCAGAACTAATCATACTAAGCAATTGATCAAGAGGAACGAAATAATATAGATTCTCAAAACTTATGAGTGACTAACAAAGTTTAGTAGGATAAGGTTGGTTGGAAGAGGGTGGGTTAGATTAAATTAAGATGAAGGTTAAAGTTAAGAGTCATGTAGAGAGTTAGATTAATTTAATTAATTAATTTTTACAAATAAAATAAATAAAAGAATAGCAATTACTTCAAATTTCTAACTTCTTATACACCAATAAATAAAGAACCTTCTAAATCTTAATATACTCCTCATTCTCCTAAATCTAGTTCCCATCCTTTACAAAATTTCTTAGAATCTTCTATCAATGTAAAAAAAGATTCAAACCTATCAACGCATATTGATTCCCTTCTTTTATCCTACCTTATTCATGGTGCATAAACATCCCTAAACCTTACTAGTATTTTGATCATTTATGAAAAAAATTATGTAAATGTTGGTCAATATTCAAAGAAGAACAAGTTGCAAGACAATGTTGTTGATAATTTGGCTACCAAGGGGACAATGAAAAAGTTTTAAGAAAAAATGAAATCAATATTCCTCACTTAGCTCACCCAATTAGTCATAAAATGGGTAGAATAAGTGCAAACCATGTGATACTAGGTCCAAGGCTTTGGGATGATAATAGTTCATGCATGAGATTTGATAATGTAGAAATCATTTGAAATAAGGTTCTTGAATGTTGAACACAAATTACTTAGAAGTGGAAAGTACATTAGAAAGGACAAAATTATAACTAAAATAGGTGAAAAAAACATTCCTTAATATAGAAACTAAAAGAAAGGCCCTATAATAGAATATCATCAACATTTAGATGACAATAGTCAAGCAAGTTTCTAAGAGTATTGATAGAAAAGAAAGGGAAAATGCATTTAGGAAGAAAAACAAGGCACAACTCCACTATTTTAAACTTTTATTTTTATTTTGATGATATTTGACCTTATGTTCAATGCATATTGCATTCTCTCTCTATTAAGTTTAGAGGTCCTCTTGAATAATATTTGACCTAATGTCCAATAAATATTGCATTCTTTCTTTCTATTAAGTTTTGAAGTTCCCTTTGTTTATCATGAATTATTGTAAAAAACAAATTCATGTTCCAATTCAAGTTTTACTTATGCCTTGTTGTAATCTCTTCAATTTTATTTGGTGTAGTCATAAAGAAAATTTTCATAGTTAAGTAGAGATCTATTATAGTATATTAATAGCCATGCACAATTGGTCTCCTTAACTTGAAATCTAATGGTTAGAAATAATCTAGAAAAAAATGCTACCTTTTATATCTCTATTAGCCATTGTTAGTCTACATGTAGTTTTGAGACACATGTATATCCTACCACTTGTTAATTTTGTGTGAAGTCTATTCTATAAAAATAAGTACATATTTTGTGGTTAATTTTGGGTAGTTGTTTCTTGGGATTGGCTATAGATTGTATTACTTTCTCTTGTTGAGTTCATATTGTGAATCATGACATGTGATATGTTATTACATGGGTGCTTGATTATTTTTAGACATATAGAGGATGTGTTGGAGGAGGTTAATATTGTAGAAGTGTTGGAGAGTCTACAAGTGCATTGTAATGTCTTGCTTGTTGAATAATATATTGATTGTGGATGCTTTTGAAGGCTGATTTCTCCGCTCTTGAGAATTTTCTCAAGTTATAAATTTTATTATCTTGTCATCTGTATTTTATATTTGCATTATGGTTATTCTAGAGGCTTGTATGTATTCTTTTGTCTCATGGGGTTATGTAGGAAATGGTTTTAGATCAACGCGGTAAAAAATTTCAACACATTCAATAGCATACTCCTTGATATTTGTATTACTAGATTCTATGACTTTATTCGTATTTTTTTTCTTTAATATATGTTTGTGTCCTATCCTACTATTGTGAGTCCATTTGTAAGTGTTTCTACCACTATAGGGTTTTTTAAGTTTTCACAAAAGAAATATGGTTCGATAATTAACTAGTCTCTTAGAATAATAATTGCAAAGTATCTAGAAATTTTATATGAACACCACCTCTTTTTGTTGCTGAATTTTGTTCCAATATTAGAACCATTAACTACTAAAGCAAACAATGTTATTTTTTATTATGTTTATGCTTTCGACAATTTTTTTCCCATAAGCATAATATTCTTTTAGATCTTTAACAAAAAATAATTGATATGTATTAATTAGATTAATAGTTTAATTATCAATTTGTGGTTGTTTCTTAATAAATTTTTTATGATTATAAGTTTTATTAATACAAATTAAAATCTAAATTGATTACCCTTTTAAAATAAAGTAGCTAATTTTCCACTCCCCAATCACTACCTTTTATATACATTTATAATGAATGAAATGCATGAAAACATCATGAAAAAGATCAAATTGCGTGAAAATAAGACATACACAACACTATATAGGGGAGAGGACCCAGTAGTTGTGCACCCTAACTTCGGGCTTCTCAAAAACCTACCTGGAAATTTCAAATCACTCCCATTTTTTTACAGTAGCTTACTTGGCGAGTCTCCTGCTTATAACTAAGGTTTCATAGCCACATCATCAAATATGATGCCACTTCAGCATGCTTTTTGCCAAGGTGTCCAAAACAGCCCAAAAAAAAAGTGAGACCAATCATAGTGAATTAGGTACCCCAATAGTTGTGCAGCTGATGTGGCATCACACTATTGGCTGCTTTTTAGAACAAAGGATACATTTCATTCAATTATGGGTAGTCATGATTAGCAAAAACAACTTTAAAGTCACAACCATTGGTACAATGTTGTCAAAAATATTAGATTTTAAATCAACAACTATGGGTATTAAGTTAAGAACTACTATCACAACCATTGAAACGTGTTCAACTACTGGGTCCTCTCCCCTAACTAGAGAAATCATCAAAGGAAAAAAATTAAAAATATCAAAAATATAATTCATGTTCTTGATATAAAATACTTGAATTCTAACAAGTGTTACATAACCTTACAAAATTTACATGGAAAAATGACTAAGTAGAAACTTCAGACTTCCATTGCCTCCAATCTTGAGAAAACCTTATCAATGTCTAAGTAAATTAATCCCATAAACAAAAAGTAATTTCTTTTAATGAATGATTCCACATTTTTACATGCATGAAAACAAATTCAAGTGTTCTTTGATCTCCCATTCCCAATGGAAGGCTAAAAGATTTGTGATCGTTGAACCTGTTTGCTCAATCAACACCTTCTAACTAACTACATACATTGTTCTTATTGTAGTGTTTTGAGAAAACTACATACATTGTACTTATTGGAACCTATTTGCTCAATCAACACCTTCTAGCCTTCATCAGTCAATTTTTCCAAAAGAAGTCGCATCACAAATGCACGCCTCCTCCAAAAATTCACTCGCCAAGTATGCATTGACATTCAATGAGGAAGCCAACTGGTTCGATGCAACGTCCCTCCAAAATTAAAAAAAAACAACTCTGACAAAATGTGAGATATCTATTAAATATCCGCAGAACAAGTTATACCTGCGGATCGTATTGCTGTCAACAATGTTTTCTCCTCTTTGCTTTTCTTGCAAACAATAAGCGCCAAATAGGCAGCCATAAATAACGACAGAATCCACGCCTAACTCTCTTTCTCCATTATTTTTTTATATACCTCAAAACCTCCAAACAATTTTCAGTTTGAATAACAAACTTCTGCACCTATCTTGTTTTCCTCGGCAATTGACAATTCCGGTTTTTGGGGGTTTGGGCAGTCAATTTAATGATAAATTCAGGTCTGAGCTGCCAAGCTTCTCAAAAGTTCCAGTAATGAAGTATCTCTCTGCTGTCCGTATACTGAAATGGCTGCCTCCCTCATCATATCGTGTGCCTGTCTAGCATATTTCACATCTGCTAAACCTTTCCTTGCAAGATCTTTCCACAGGCCGAGACAACTTTGCCAAAATATTAGGCACTGAATGTCACCTGGGCTAGTTTCAATTACGGAATGCGCTGCTCTCAACAAAATTTCCTCCTCTATGTTTGATGATGTCTTTACAGCTTTCTTTCTTCTGTAAGTAATGCGCCCCAAATAGGCAGCCATGAATGAGGATCGAAACCAATCCTCGCCATCCTTATCCCCAATAAGTTTTCTCTTCCTTAAAATTGTCAAACACATTTCAACTCGATTGACAAGCTTCTCGAGTAGGCTGGGCCTTTCTTCGATCTTAGCATTGCACGCTGAGGAGTAGCTCCCGAAAAGTGCCTCGGCTTTTGATTCATCTCGCATTACCTTTCTTTCAACCTCGCATCGTTTGCACTTGCAGCCACACCCAAACCTGAAACTATTGCAAAGTTTCTGTCGAAAAGCATAGGGAAGCAAAACATTAAAATAAGGGATACTAATTTCTTGGCCCTCTTTGATAGGCCTTGTTGCATGAATCCTCAGGACTTCCCCTTCGTTTATTCTTGCTGCGTTGGGTGCGCATGAATGGTTTATAAATGACGGAAGCAGCCATACTCCGTAATACAACCTAGCCAGAACTGGATTGAAGATGACCGATGGCTTACCTTTTTCTCGAATTGCAGCTGGAGAGGAGTCGTCGAATGCAATCCCTTCAATTATGTGACAGATTTTGCGGTCTTTATCTGGAAGAGATGCAAAATCTTCCCTAAATCGAGCTGTACCATTGCAGCACTTCTCTTCGGCAGATGGGTTGAAGAAATCCCCCATTTTTGGAACCAATTTGCTGTTGGCATGAGAAAGAAAGAGTTTTAAAATGTTATCCTCACATGAACTCAGAGCATTTTTCACATTTTCAAACAGCCCATTTTTCATGGGGTCGTCCATAGCTTTGTGAGAGATGGCTAAGGCCTTGCTGATCAACAAGCATTCGCCTTTCTTAATATCTTCGGTGGCGAACAAACCCCTGCCATTCCCATTTCTTGTCTTTCGGATTTCCACCGGACCCATTAAATCACCGTCTGGTCTGAACAAAGTCGGCCGTCGCGCATCTACTCCTGTGATACCAATGTCAAAATACTGAGGGCCCCATGTATGGTAGATATTAGTAAATGCTGTGTTGTCCTCGACTCCAAAAGCATCATTGGAACGCGCAGAATGAAGTAAGCGATAGAGGTCCTGATATCTCCCCAAGGATGCCAGCGATCGAATCTTCATCTTAATCCCACCGCTGAAGGAAGGACGGAGCTCACAGAATGCATCTGCATCAAGCATCGCTTCAGCATACCGCCCAATTTCAATATGCGCCCGCCATCTTGAAGCGTACATTCTGACGGTGGGGAAGTCGTTGATTCCCATTCCCTTCGAGGAGCTCAGTAGACACTTTGTACAATTTCTCATGCATTTGTCCCAATCTCTTGAGACATACGCCTTATCCATGGCATCTTTCCATTTCTTCAAATTTTCTTTACCGACTGGAACATTTGCATCTGCGGAAGCAGGAAATCTCTCTACCCTTTCAATTGACAACGGATTGTTTACGGTTATAAATAGGAGACCGCCTTCGCCTCGAACAAGAATGGGCTCCTTGACAGCAATTTTTTTGTCTCTTGCAAAACTTCGATCAATAGAGGAGGCATCCTCAGAAACAATGGAAAGAGCGACTACATTGCCAGTGCCTATCTCCTCTAGCAGTGTGTAGATTCTCCCAAATTTGAAAGGATTAACACAAAGCTCCCCATACAACACAGCACATTCATTCAGCTTCCCCACTTTCAAATCCTTGAGGCTAATTGGAACAAGTTCATCTGCAGCTTCTGTCGCTTCGTGACTGCCTCCATTTTTTCGTTCAGGGTAGTCATGCATGAGAAGAACCTTTCCTATTTCAGGATGTGTGAGATATATGCTAGCTTTGTGATGAATTGAAGTTAAAGCCTGCTTATCAAATCTCATGCATGCATCTGCAACAGCTAATATATCATCCTTCACTCCAAGAATGTGAAGAAGCGTGACAAAATAAGGGGGTTCTCGTTCAGCTGGCTGTATGTATTTTCCTGAAGACAGATCTACCACATCACTGTCAATATTCTGCAATTCTTTCATACTCGTAGTTGCTGTTAGCTTTCTCTTTTCAGGCGAAATCATTTGATCGATTCGTTCAGAAGCAACATTGACCTCAGACGAGCAACTCAGCTGTAATTTCTCTAGATTTACTGCAACATCATCTACTGCAGAATTTGCCTCTCTTTCAGCTTCTAAAATCTCTGGTGGCTGATAATTTTGATCCATCGCCATATGATTTATGCAGATCTACTAAAGATGCAAAAATAAGAATAGATTTGAAGAGATTTATGTATTGCTTAAGCCAAAAAACACTTTGAAAGATAAATTCTGAAATCATATGACAATATGGAGGATGAGAAGAGATTTGAAGAGATTTATGTATATGGCTTAAAGGAAAAAACAAATCTTCGAAGGACAAAATCTGAGAGTATCATGACATTATCGAGGAAGGAACTTCCACCGTATGCATAACTCAACTTAACGAGAACTGATAAGTCGGTGTATGGAAGAGTGCAAACAATAATTTATCAGAAAGTTACTTAACTTGCAGCTGTTAGCGAGTTTAGGGAAACAGATCTGGTTTAACGAAAGTGTTGCACAAAGCGCGCCGAGTCCTTAATGAGTCCTCAATAAAAAAAAAAAAAAATTTAAAATAAAAGCCTAGAGATGCTCTAACCTTTAAAGTTCAGAAGACTGATAAAACATTTACCAGCTATTTAATTCGTCAATGGAGAAATTATATCATCTGAAAGAACAGATCTCGGGAACGTAAACTTGCCAAAAAATCATTAATAATATTATGAAACAGAAAACTACTAAACTTTTTGAAGGCAGTATAAAGCATAGGGTAAAAATTGCATTCAAAACTCAAATTTCAGTGCATTCACATCTTAAATATTGCCTTTAAAACTCAAATTTCAGTGTATTCACATACAAATCCTTGGAATGGCAATAATTTACTGTTTTTTGTGATATTGGACAACAGATTCACATTATTAATCTAGGGAAAAACATCTTACCTGAAAAAATAATCGCAGAGGAATCAGAATCCGTATCCCGTGATGATGAGGTGAAAGGACATCATGAGCAAATCAACGAACACCGCCTCTCCATTTGCCTAACACTGGAAAATTGTTGCTCAATAGTATCTTTTTCCTCTGTAGAGGACACAGAGTTAAAATACGCCAAAGTATAAAGAATAGACATGCACCATAACAGCTCGTCCAAAACTTAACCCCGGTTAGGGTCAATCATTTTGAACGAGGTATGATGAGTTAGGTCATATCTTTAATTTAACTAGTAATTGTACCTTGTATGGAAAGGGTATGTTGCATAAAGTCTTTTGGTCATTCTATTATATACATTTGGGTTATATATGAAATTAATCAATAAGTCATTTGTTTGCACTTTTAATATTAATTAGAATAAAATATATTTTGTAATACAAGAAAGAAGATTTGAACTTGGGCATCACCTAGATGTCTGTTAGATGAATTTTATCATTAAATCAATATCTTTCCACTACACAAGATTACTTGGTTTGGCATCGCTTTGATTAGCTTAGCAGATTTCATCCTCTCCATGTTTGATTGTAGTGTGTAAACCTCATAAATTCTATGATTTAAATATTAGATGTTGGATTTGCGATTGCCTGTTCAAAATGGTGGCTTTTAAACAAGGTATGCAAATCTATAGAAGCATAATTGAAGGACTATTATTTTTGAATACCGTGGTTACATTGTCCAAATAAAAATGTATGTGGAATATGGAAGCATAGACTGGTAGGTGATCTATTTGATAGAGTACCTCAATTTGTTGTTTCATAAGAATGCACCAGTTGCAAGTATGCATAAAAATAGAAATGTGAAAAGGGTGTTAGATATGTTTAAGCTAAAAATTGACAACCCTTGCCAATATTGTTTCTATCCGTGCCAAAATGGGAGCTTTGAAATAGACAAGGTAGGAGAAATCTTTGACAAAAAGCCTCTAAGATTTGTGTCTCATGCATCTGTGTGTCAAAGGAAATGCTTCATTGCCTCAAGTATGATTTGACTTCCTTGGAATAGAGATTAAAAAAGGCATTGATCATAAGATAACCGAATGCAGAGATAGGAGCATGTGAAAAGGCCCCAACATATGAATCGTCTGAGGAAATGAACCAATGCAAAACTTGGAGGAAATAATAGAAAAATGTCAAGCTATAAGATGAGGGACTGTGTGGATAGAAGGTGAAATGGGAGTTAACAAGGAAAAAAATAGAAAAGCGTGGAAGAAGACTCCCAGGCTATGTGCCAATCAAAGAGGAGTAAAATACAAAAGATTGGGAAAATCATGGGGTTTGAGGCGATCCAAGAGTATTTGGTGGCTATGTGTGTGAGATTATATACGGTGATAAAAATGTAGAGAAATAAATTATTGACTTGTGTGAGTGACTGAGTATGTAGGGTGATAATAGAGAGAAAATAATTTGTGATAACTAATGAATATAAATGGTGTGTTTGCAGATTTATTAGGAATTTAATTAAGGACAGTGAGTCTTGTTCTGTATTTGACTTTTTCTTGTTATAGTTGGAGGAGAATAGTATCTCTTCTTGCATCAAATGGCATCAAGGCCTGTGTTTCTAAGTGCATAAGCAAAGCGTCAAATGTGAGGCAGTTTGTGCTAGGACCTAAAGGTAGAGATGAAGCAATTGAGTTGTCTCAAGGGTCTGAGATGCAATTTGTAGGTGTGTGGAATTCCTAAGCAACCAAGAGATGAGGGAGAAAAGACATGAAATGAGAGAAAAGTAGAGAGATTTTGATAGGATCTCGAGAGACAGTGTTGGTGTGGAGACATCCTGCAATAGTGAGATTTGGAAAGACTCGAAAATGTTGATGGAGAAAACAAAGAGGAAGTGAGGATTTATAATTAGATGGGTGTTGATGATCCTTGTATTGGAAAAAGGCAAACAAGTAGAGATGGATAGCTACAATTTAGAGAGAAGCACAAAAGATAAGGCAAGAGATGAGAAAAGGGAAAGACATGAGAGTAGACCACATGAACAAAGAGAGAAAAGAGAAGAGTAAATGGTCATGGAAGACCATCTTTTTGTGAATGAATGTCCAAGTCGGAGGACATGGATGTAGTAAATGAGAATGAGATCAAAGTAGTTGAAGAAGAAAGAGGTTGTCATAGAGATTAATTGAGAGCCTAGTATGGACGATGCATGTTTGCAATGAGTGAAGATGTCGTAGTAGTAACAGTGACTAAAGAGGGTGATGTATTTTTTAAAGAGAAGATCAAAAAGATTGAAGGATTGCGTGACAAAGAATATGTGTTATCTAAAAAGGTTGCAGTCGTCGCAAAGATGATGAAGGAGATGTACAATTTGAGATAGTGGAGTTCTCTAGTTGTGGATTAGTGTCTAAATGGATGCATGTGTGCATGTGAAGATTGTAGATGATGCTATAGGTGAGATTTGGTGGAGGTGGTCAGTTTGCGGTGGATTGAACTCCACAAAAGTAGAGAAGAGTGGAGAGGGTATTTGGAAAAGGAGAATGGCACATGGTGGATATACATCCACAAGAGGATAGAAGAGTGGTGAGAGGAGTTGTGAAGAAAGGGTGACGATTCTTTTGACCAGATGCATGAAGAGAAGGAAAAATAAGAGATTTCACATCTTTGACACAGTGATGGGGTTCACTATAGGTAGCCAACAACCCAAAAGGGTAATCCAACTACCTAAATCCATTTTGTGATTTCTACTCACAAAATTTTCCTACTTGTTGTGTCTGATGTAGGGGAATCTCGGGTCGATTAGCAATCTTGCATTACCCAAAAACATATTATCTTCAGTGTTGTTTGGTATTGTATCTATTTGATTGGCTTTGAGGACTTCATCCTCTCCATGTTTTATTGTAGTGCGTAAACCTCATAAATTCTATGATTCAATTATTAGATGTTGGAGTTGCATTTGCCTGTTCAAAATTGTGACTTTTAAACAAGGTATGCAAATCTATTGAAGCACAATTAAAGGATAATTGTTTTCTAATAATGTAGATACATTTTCCAAATAAACATGTAAGCAGAATATGGAAGCATAGTCTGATAGGTTATCTGTTTAATAGAGTACCTCAATTTGTTTTTTCATAAGAATGCATTGACTACAAACGTGGATAAAAATGGAAATGTCAAAAGGGTGTTAGATATATTTAAGCAGAAATTCCACAACCACTGCCAATATTATTTCTACCTGTGCCAAAATGGAAGCTTTAAAATAGAAAGGGTACTAGAAATATTTGACAAAAAGCTTCCAAGATTTGTGCCTCATGCATCCACGTGTCACAGGAAATGACAAAAGAGGTAATTTGGTGAAAGAAAAAGTAGGCTTCAACACCTCAAGTATAATTTGAATTCCTTGGAATAAATATAAAAGAAGGTATTATTCATAAGCTAACCAAATGCAGAGATAGGAACATGTGAAAATGACCCAACATATGAATCACTTGAGAAAATGAATCAATGCAAAACTTAGAGGAAAGAATAAAAAAAGGGCAGTGTATAACATGAGGGATTGTGTGGATAGGAGGTGAAAGGGAGTTAACAAAAGAAAAATAGAAAAACATGGAAGAAGAGTCCCAGGCTGCATGCCAATGAAAGAGGATCGTAAAATAAAACACTATAAAAGAATTCAAACTCATAGGGTTTGAGGTGACCCAAGAGGATTTGGTGGTTGTGGGTGTGAACCTACATATGGAGATGAAAACAAAGAAGGAAATTATCGACCTGTGTGAGTGAATGAGTGTGTGAGATGATAATAGGGGAGAAAGGATTTGTGAGAGAGGGGGGAGAGTTTGATTAATCATGAATGTAAATGGTGTGTTTGTAAATTTATTAGGAATTAAATTAAGGACAACGAGTCTTTGTTCTATATTTGAGTTTTTCTTGTTGTAGTTGGAGCAGAGTAGTATCTCTTCTTGCATTAGTGAATATTTTACTTACATACACATAGTGAATATTTACATATTGAAAGGAAAAAAATTGGTAGGCTATCAAGTTAGTTAGTCGATAAAAAAATTAATTTAAATAAAAAATTTAGATAAGATAATGTTAGAATAATGAACATTGTTCTTTTAAATAAGAGTATATTAAGTAAAATATCACAATACTACTATCAGTTTAACATAAAATTATGAATACAATCACTAAAATGATATTTTCAAAATTCATATTATTTAATAAATTATGAATTACAAATTATGGGTTTACTTTATTCTTTGGCCTATGTATTGTAAGTGGGCACTCGTGACCCTTTGTTCTCTAAGGGTGTGGTCCCATGGAGGGGGGCTTCCTAGAAAATTTCAGTGGGTGTTGCTGAGATTTTTTAGGATTATTTTAAAGTGGGAGGTCCCATGAATTTTGTAGAGGAGTTTATTCTTAAAAGTTTAAGCTCCACAATTTATGGAAGGAGGTGGTCTCATGAACTATTTTTATTTAACATATTCAATCCACTTGACTAAATAAATGACTAAAATTTTAAGAATTTATTGATAAGAATTAGAAATTTTTATATGACGACAAGTGGTAGAAAAAAAGCCTAAGCTGGTGGGGCAATTTCTAGCCTCCCACCTTTTCCACCTGCTCAAATATGCACCCTAAAATGTAGGGGCTACTACTTTTGAGGAGAAGATTCCAATTAATCCTGTAGAAAATTTTTTTTTGGGTTCATGGGGCCACCTGCTCCATAAAAATAGATCCTGAAGCCCCCCTCATGGGACCGCACCCTAAGTGGCTTTTTTGAGGAAGGTGGGTTAACCTATTGATAGTGTGCCCTTTATAACCTTGAAATGTAACAACCATCACCTTTATTAATGTGTTATTGATCTCTTGACAACCCTTAGGTTTTAGTTATGTAAGGGCTACTCGCCTTGTTAGGTGGTGAACTTAATAAAAAATATGTGTTTACTTTAATTAAGTATTAAGATTAAGAAAATTTAAAAAAAAAAACATAATTAATTGTGAGACTTCTCATAATACACTTAAAATAAATACTTTATGATAAATAAATTAAAATATTTCATTATAAATATACTAAAATATTTTTTGATTGTTTTTAAGATTTAAAATTAATCTTTGCTTGATAATTAATTCAACGTTTAAAATTCACTTGCTTAACACTAAAATATCATGTAAGTTTAATATTTTTAAAATTAATATTTAACATTTAAATATTTATAATTAGAAAAAAAATCCAATTTTAATTTAATATGTATTTCTTTTTACCAAACATTTATTTATTTTTTATATTGACACACATAAAATAGAATATATTTTATATTGACTCAATAGTTATAATCATTTAAATATATCTCACCAAGCTATTTCATTCCCATCATTTTAATCATATCTAATTTTATGGCATGTCATATTATGACTCAACCTTTATCGCTTATTTATCTCTTATTAAGACATTTATGTTCGGAATAAGGTGTCTCAACCTTGGATAATTCCTATTCTTATTATTTGTTTTGTAAAATGTATTTCTTGCAAATAATGTTGATGTGTCGGCATCTTGAATTGTGTGTAAGGAGATCATGGCTAAAACGGTTATGACGAATTCCTATGACACGTAAGAGCTATGTTAGGAAGATTCAATGACAGGTGAAGACATGTGGCAACTGATAAATGTGAGTACTGTACACTCTTCCCCAATCGTGGGGTTTCCCATTTTCTCGGAGAATGGTAAAAACCCTAATACGGTTATCGTTAGGAGTAGCCCTAAAAAGTGAAGCGCATGATATAAGCATTTTTTAGGGTTGCGAAGATAAGCGATGCGAGTGTATTGTTGGAA
>MU227661.1:994067-1015753 GCA_018584345.1 Thuja plicata
ACCAACCTCACTTGGGCCATAGATTCAAACCACTCATGGACTACCTCAGACCTAGCCTGGGCATTAGAGCTTCCAACTACATCAATGGAAGAGATTGGGCTGATTTACCTAATCGATTAAGGGACAGACCGGACCTGCAACACATGGCCAAGGATCTTATGGATAACCTGACTAATATCATAATTTCTGAGTTTGATGACTATTATCTGGGCCCCCACCCAGACTGGTGCTTTCACAGTTAATTCTGCTTACAACTTGCTTCTTAAGGAGGAGAGTAACCCAGGCGACTGGAAGAAGGTGTGGATCCCCCAGCTCACGCCTAAAATAAACTTTTTCTGGTGGACCCTAATGCACGGTAAGATCCTAACCCAAGATAATCTTACAAAAAGAGGCTTCTCCATGGCAAACAAATGTGTCCTATGTGAGAAGGTAGAAGAAACAGCAAAGCACCTCTTCATCCACTGCGACTATGCTACCAGCATGTGGCAAGGAATTTTTGACAAGTTGGGTATCTCGTGGGCCCTGGACTGTGAGGTGCACCAATTCAACAACTGGAGATCCCCTTCAAATCACCCCCTGCTACAACTCTTCTGGCGTATGCTTCCCCCACACATATGCTGGACCATTTGGAAGGAAAGAAACAACAGTATTTTTAGGGAGAATGGTATCCAACCTGAAACCTGTCTCCTTATCGGAACTAAGCTCCTGAGAGAGAATGCTAGGATGGCTAAATGGAAGATCCTGTACAGTCTGCCTGCTGCCTGGGAAGTTAAGATTGCTGAACGCTGGAACCTCCTGAATGGGTTCTCCAGGTTTGACGATGCAAAAAAGGTAGCCAGAAAAGCTACCAAATGGATCACCCCTCCCAGAGGTAGGATAAAATTAAACTTTGATGGGGCAATTAATAATATTGGGCATGGAGGGGGAGGAGTACTGGGAGATCACAATGGCACTTGCCTGCTGGCTTATGTGGGACCGATCAATAATTGTACTGTAACCCAGGCGGAAGGAACTGCCCTTCTCTGGGGTATTAAATTTGTGAAACAGATGAACTTTAGACAACTAGAAATCGAGGGGGATTCCAAAGTGATTGTCGAGGCAGTCAAGAGTGGAGCTGGTGCAGGGTGGCGAGCTAGACCTATCATTATGGAGATCTGTGAGCTTCTCAATAGCTTTCAACACACGATGATAGGTCATACGTACAGAGAAGGGAACTCGACTGCTGACTCAATGGCAGCAATTGGCCTAAAACAAACCAAACTAAATAGTTGGATGTTAATTAGTGACTTACCTCCGATGACTCAGCAACTCATCGTGGGAGAAATGAATACTACAGTTTAAATGTGCCAGGCTGGCTTATTCATTACGAATCCCTCCTCGATCACGTGCTGGCATGTTGGGTGATTTGTGTATTTATGAAAAGGAAAACTCAAATTCCCATAAAGTTATATCATTACCTTTTGAACGTGTGGAGTGATCGCTATCAGTTTCAAAAGGTTTTTTTGGCTATTGATGGTATTAATGCTATTATTACTATTAATGACACCTGGAGATCCGTTAGATTTGGCGGTACGGAGCCTGTTCTCCAAAATTCTCAAAACCGACAGGTTATGTATAAGCTTTATTCGAAACGGATTTTTGAAAACAAGTGGTTTTATATGACCTGCAATAACACTCGGCTCTCAGACTCCAAGGATATTCCGACGCTTGAAGAGAAGACCTCTGATATGGGGGGTAATATTCTCCAAATTGAGCCTGATAATATTGATGAAGACTTCACTTCTGATCCGCTGGTCACCCATTATTGCAAAGAAACTGGCATTTGGGGGTTCATGGAAAGAATGAAAGGCGGACATGACGAGAGAATATCCAAACAGTTCGTCTCTTTCTGGAACAACAGAAGTGTCTCGGTTGGGGGCATCCACTTCCAGCTCAATGAAGAGGTCATTGCTGAGGCGACGGGGCTCTCTATGGTGGGGAGAAAATACAAAAAGACCAGTCAGACTGCCGACCCTACCAGCCTAAAATAATTTTTCAAAGACGGTGAGCTGCCGGTGAGAAAACATGGGGGTTTCATTAGGGAGGAGCTGCCGAACTTCTAGCTGAAAATCTGTCTCATTATAATGAAGTATTTCACGCTTGAAGGAAAAGCTGGCGGGTGGCAAGTTGGAAGCGGACGAGGACAACAAGGATCTTCTCTTGTTTCTTCAGGAGGAGTGGGCGAGAACCCTGCTGTCTAAACAACTAGGAGGGAAGAACTAACTCTGCTGTCTATGGTTCGGGTAATTTTGGCTGAGCTTGACCCTCGGATCCCCTGTTTTGCGATTGGGGTTAATTTTGGTTTTTATATGTTTTTGTGTAGCCCTGCGAGGCTTATTGCTGATACTTTTTATGCTACTGATGGTAGCAATTACTCTGGTTTAATCCTTTGGAGTAGTACTGTCATTTATGTTTTTGATATAGGCAGAACTAGAATTGGTGATTTAGATTATACTACTAAAATGCTTTACAGCTTAAGACTAGTTCCATTAATATGTTGTTAATGTGCTACTAGTCCTCTGTTCCACAGGCCAGCACCCTCTTGCTGCTTTTTCTATCAAAAACAATTTTATATCTTATGTCTATCCAAAAAGAGAAAAAAAAAAAAACTTACTTTTAATATAATTGAAAAAGTATATTGAAATGATACAAAAATTAAGATTGTAGGTGTTATTAAATATCTTTCCTTTTATCTTAATTTTGACACATATTTAATATCATAATAATTAAATAATATTCAATTAAATAAAATAACTCCAAATTAAAAGCTCTCTCACTTTTAATACAAATATATTAAAAATATCTATACTTATCTCTACATTTAAAAAAAACGTGCTAGAAAAGCCCTAATCACAATATTAAAACCCCGCGTCACCGGCGAGGCAAGCGCTTTCTAGAGAAGCCTCCAAAAGGATGAAAATTTCAACGTTTCGCTGTACCGGTGAAAATCAAGCATAAGCACCGTGCCGCCATGTAACAGTCCTTTCTTTGAAAACAATAACTTGTGGTGGTATTGAGCTCGAAACGAACCAAAAATTGTTAAGATGTGACCATATAAATAATAATAAATGGCTTTGACTGATATTAACCGACTGGGGAAATCGAGAGGTTAGCAGCTCTAATTAGGGTTTCAATATCCTACAATGGCTTCCACTCACTCCACAGATTTAACTCACTTTGAGTAATATCATACCCATTTGTTTATAAACCCTAATTCTGTCTCATACATGAAATTTTGAAAAGGGAAGGAACAGAGTGAAAGGACTTATCTCTGTCCTGGTGATCTCGGCCCCGATGGCAAGGATAAACACAATCAAACCCAAAAATGTGCAGAGAAAAATGATGAATCTCGCAAATTTGGTCCTTAGAGATGTGCAGCTACGGTCAAGGGCCAGCTCGGCATGCGTAGTAGCCATGGTATCAGATGATTGATCCGTTATTGAATTTACAGATGATTATTCTATACCCCCACTATGAAGGAGAACAAAAATAGCTGAAAGTTGAGGGTTTTTATGATCGGTATTCACGATTTTGCAATGGTCAAAAGTGCAGTGTGAACAATCTGCCCACAAAATCGGCAGGCACGTAAGACGCCAGGAATCCATTGGCTCGGTGTTTTACTCGTGCTTTTCTCTTATTCGAGATTAAAACCCAGTCAAACAACTATTTTTCTTGTAATTTATTTTTACCTTTCCCCATTTGAACTTTGGATATTTATTTTGGACGTCTCTGTACTTTGCTTCGAAGAGCTCGTAATTTCAATTTTTTTTATGTTGATATTAGGGGATAATAATGATATATATTTAATTGAAAGACAGTCAAATGATCAATTTGTCATCAAAATTTCGAGTGACGAGCAGGAGTAACGGTCAACTGCCAGGCCTGGTTTAAAATTTTCTTTTCATAAATTTAAAAAGAAAATGATGCAAAAACAATTAAGTTAAGACAACAGGAAATCTGAGTTAATTTGTTTTTCAACGAACTTAACAAAATTATTTCCACTGTAAACGAAGAGAACAAGAATGTTCCCTCTTCCATTTTCATAATTACGAATCTCTACAACAGACAGATCGCATTGTAACAAGAAATAGACAAATTCGTAACAGTGATAACAGGCACTCGAAAGGAAATTAACAACTTAAAACAGTTTCAACGTTGATAAGTAGGAGATATTTTTCCACAGCAAGTCAAATTGTGATATTGCTATCGGGATTTAACTGTGTAGTTTTTGAGTCAAACTCATTGACCCATAATTCATGAGTAGTGGTTCAACATGAACCCATCTCTCATGAGAGTGAATGGAACACTTAGCACTCATTGGATCTAGGTGATGCTCACATAGGTGAAGCACCGGGACTTCCCGGGAGGTCACCCATCCCAGTACTACTCCAGCTCGAGCGCGCTTAACTACAGAGTTTCTTCCATGGTTAAACCCACTCTACTTGCATCCTCGTAGCAATATCACAGTTTCAACGTTTTCTTATTATTTCAAAAGTTTTCAACAGTCTTGTAAAAGTGGAATTTACAAGCAATAGGTAAAAAGAATCTTTGGATTCATAATCAATGACTAGGAAGTATGATCAATGTATCTTCCATCAGGCCCTACAGAAAATTCCATCTTCTGTCCAAGTACACTGAGAAATGCACCCGCCCAAAGCCCGTGAGCAGAATGGTAACCTGAAAGAAGTATCAAAAGTGCCATTTTAGACTCCACAGGGGAACGCGACTCATTGTACAAGTCTGAATATATGGCGAAGAGAGATTGGCAAAATGTCAGATAATAAACATCGCCAGGGCAAGTTTTTCTAATGGCTCGTGCTGCTGTCAATAAAGTATCCTCCTCTGTTTCTGACGCTAGCTTTAGACCTCTCTTTCTTCTGCAAGAAATACGAGCCGAATAGGCAGCCATAAAAGAGGAACGAATCCAGGCTTCACCATTTTCATCAACCTCAATGTGTCTCTGCTTCAAAACACTCAAATACTTTTCCACTTGATTAACAAGCTTCTCCAAGAGGAGAGGCCGGTCTTCGATCTTGGATTCGCACGCATTGCTGTAGCTCTCATAAATTATCTTGGATTTGCATCCTTTCGATTCAAAATCCACAAATCTTTTCTCCAACTCGCATCGCTTGCAGATACACTCGAAGCCGAAGGCTTGGCAGTACTTTTGACGATATGGAAATGGAACTAAAACCCCAAAATAGGGAATGGTGATCTCTTCCCCCTTTTGAATGGACTTGGTTGCATGGATCGAAAAGATTTCCTTGTTGGTCTTCCTTGCAGCGTTGGGGACGCAGGAATGGTTGATGAAAGAGGGAAGCAGCCATACCCCATAATACAGTCTGTCTGGAACAAGGTTCCACATCTCCGAATCATTTTTATCATCTGCAATTGCATCCGCAGACCTGTCATCCAACGCAATGCGTTCTATTACGCGACGAATTTCATCGTCCTTCTCAGCCAGCATTTTACTCAACTTCTTTGAAGCTTTCGGACTCTTCTCATCGAAGAAATCCAGCATATTGGGAATCCACTTGCAGCTACCATGGGAAAGAAAGATTTGCAGAGTCTTTTCTCCACTTGAAACCAGCGCATTTTTCACACTTTGAAGCAGGCCGTTTTCGATGGGATACTGCAAAGCCGTGTGAGCCACTGCCAAAGGCTCGCCTAGCAACAATGTCTCGCCTGGCTCAACATTCTCTGTTGCAAATAAACCCCTGCCGCTTCCATTGCTTGTCATTTTGATCTCCACCGGCCCAACGAAACCCCCGTCTGGTATGAAATCATGATTATGCGCATACTTTACACTCCATTTTCTGTATGTTCGAGTAAAGGCCGCCTCCTTTACTTTCAGGGAAGCACATGAGATCTGAAAGAAACGAAATGCTTCCTTGTATCTTCCGACGGATAAGAGCGACTGAATTTTAAACTGGATTCCACTGCTTTCGGTAGGGCTGTTACGACATATCCATTCTGCATCTTGAAGCGCTTCGGCGTATCGGCCAAGCATAATATTCGCCGACCATCTTTGACTGTACACCAGACGAACATCCTTCGTAATTTCAATCTCTCTTCTCGATACACAGAGTAGAGACTTTGTACTAAACCGTCTACATTTCTCCCAGTCTTTTGCCTGCCAAGCAGTATTTCCCCTGTTTATCCAGTCGTTGAGTTTTCTTTGATCGATTTGTGGAGCAGGAAGCCTCTGTGAAGCTTCAATACACCGCGGATTATCCACATCAATGAATACGACCCCGCCCTCACCTTCAACAAGCAGGGGCTCCTTGACGGCAATTTCCGTACCCTGAGGATATTTATCTCTTGCAAACCCTTGATGAATAGATGACGGATCTGAAGAAACAATAGATAGAGCCACTGCATTCCCAGTATCCACCTCCTCCAGCACTGTGTAGATTCTTCCAAATTTGAAGGACTTAACACACAGTACACCATAAATCGCACAACAGTTATTCCGCTTCCCTATTTCCAAATCCTTGATCTTCACCGGCACAAGTTCATCTAAAGGTTCTGAGGCTTCATTAGCTGCTTCGTTTTCTTGTTCAGGCGCCTCATGCATGTGAAAAACTTTACCAACTTGAGAATGAGTCAGATTCAAGCGAGCTCTGTTGTGGATTGAAATTAACAGCTCCCTGTCAAAATTCTTGAACGCCTCCAACATAACAGATACATCAATGCCCGCCCAAAGAATGCTGAGAAGCTTTTCATAATATTTGGGCTCTGTCTCATTAGAGGTGGGGTCTAATGATTTTTCTTGATCCATGGCTGCTTTCTGTCCTCCTAGCAGTTTTCTTTCTTTAAATGAAAACTGTTGAAAGAAAAGAAGGATTGACTACTGACAGAAGCTCGATCGATAATATTATATAGAAGTTTTGAGACGAACTTACGAAAGATACCAAGAAGACGAGAGAGACACAAATTTATTCTGCATAACATAAAACAAAACCATAATCTTGTCAGTTGCTACTCCTCAGATCAACATCAGGAAGCCGAAAATTTTGAACAGGTCAATTCTAGAAGTATTATGACAAAATCGAGGATAAGAAGAGATCGAAGAGCTTTATGTATGAATTTAGAGGACAAATTCTAAAAGTAATATGACAAAATGGAGGAAGGTACTTAGACCATATGCATATGTCAACTTAACGGGAACTGAATCATCGCGCAAAAATTAATTTATCAGGAAGTTATCTCACTGTTAGAGAGGCTGGCGAAACTGATCTGTTGTAAGAGAAGTTTTGCACAAATTGTGCCGAGCCCTAAATATGTCCTCAATAAAAATAAATAAAAACCTAGAGATGAATGTCTAACCACCAAAGATCAGAATACTGATAACATTTACCAGCTATTTAAATTTGTAAAGGAGAAGTTATATCATCTAAATGAACAGATCCCGGGAACATAAGCTTGCCAATGATCACTAACAATATAACAAAACAGAAAAACTACTAAATTTTTGAAGACAGGTCTAAAGCATAGGGTAAGAACTCAAAACTTCAGTGCATTCACGTCACAAAATTTGCGTTCAAAACTCAGATTTCAGCGCATTCACAGACAAATCCTTGGAATGGGAACATTTTACTGTTTATGATGATATTTTAAAAGAGATTCACAGTATTAATCTAGGAAAAAAACATGTTACTTTCTGTGAGAAAATGATTGAAGGGAATCGAAATCCGTACCTCGTAATGCTGAGATCAAAGGACATCATGAGCATATCAAAGACCACCACGTTTCCATTTGATGAGACTGGAAAATCGTTAATCAAATTTGCTTTCTTAGTTACAGATAAAAAGAAAAAAAGAATAGGCATGCACCCTCACCCCGACAGCTCATCCATAAGTTAAACGGCGGTTAAGGTAATGATTTTTGAACGAATGATGAGTTAAAGCCGGTTTTAACGGCGGTTAAGGTAATGATTTTTGAGCGAATGATGAGTTAAAGCCGGTTTTGCGTTAGAACCCAACCTGTCACGATGAGGTTAGCTAGAAGCTTAAAGTACCTCTATAATTATAAAATATGATTTTATATTTTAAGACCAGATTTAAAAATAAATAAAAATCATTCGTAATTTAGAAAGCCATTATTATATAATTGGAAAAAAATATTGAAGAAATATTTTCTAGTAAGAATTTTAGTGTAATGCTCATCCCTTACTGGAAGGATGGTGATTTCATTAGTTTTGTATGATTAACTATTGTACATACATGTGTTTAGGGGAAAAGATCTAGTGGTTGTTAAGGTTAACTTCCTACACCTAGAACTCTTAAACAATAAGTGGGATTTTGCCGATTTTTTGGTGTACTCTTTTGAAGCACAAAGTGGTCCAAAAGTGCCATTTCAAAACACTCACCCAATACCCATTATGTTCTTACACCAATAACCAATTTTACTAAAAAATGCAGTACGTATAGCCAAATGTCTTCCCACAATAATTAGATCTTTTCCCTATATTAGATAAATAACACTTTTGCATGGTAGGAACATTTTTAATAAGAAATTTTCATTTTAATTTAACACTTTCCATTTATTATTTTTGGAGAGCTCTCGTGCATGTTTAATAATTTAATACATTCCATTTATCTTTATATTTCTTTTTATTTGAACTGATATGATTTTCGTAGTGGTTAAACATAGAAGTCAAAATTACTTGACTTGTCCTCTTTTAAGTTTAGGTTAGAATTCTTTCTTTAGGAATATGTTCCTTACCTTTTTGAGATTCTTTCATAACTTATTTAGCTTAGTTATAATTAGAATTTAGACCGAAAGATTTCAGATTTAGTTTTTTGATAATTCAGATTTAGTTTTTTGATAATTCAGATTTATTGTGTTGTTTATACACTAATTAAGTTAGGATTTATATTTTAAGTTGAGGTTGGCTAATGATTAGTCATGTAACATGATATAAATAATTAAACTAATTTTAGAATGAATTTATTTAATTAGAAAATGTTGAAAAGTTTGAACATTAAATTAGTTATCTTTGTTTATTTTAATTAAGTAAATAAAGTTGTCTAATAGATTTAGTTGTTAGAATCTAGTTAGTTAAGAAAATATAATTTAGTAGGTTAAATTGATTAATTTTGGTTCTTTAGATAATTAATTATGTATATTGTTATGTCACTTTGTTATAATAATTATGGATTAAGACTAATTAAACATTATGATTAGAATGTAGAAGAGTAATTAATATTATTTTGATTGTTTGATGAATGTGGACCAAATTTAATAGGAATGACCTAAACAACCTTGTGAAACATAGAAACAACTTCGAGGTGTGTGGCTTGAAATGTGAGGTTAAGTCTTCGGAGAAGCCCGACTTCCTTTCAATCTAGATGCGGAATTGGACCAACCCAATACTTAGAACTACTCCTAATCTATCCTAAAACTTACAAAGGAAAAGGGAAAGAAGGAATGCAATGAAATAAAGAGTGAGGTGATACACCGAGATTAAATATTAGATCTCCTTCTTCTTATGATCGCCCTTAAACCTTAATGAAACTACCAAAACAACACTACTCCCTTTATTTGATCAACTCCTAGAACAATATGAAAGTTAGGTCTTTAGATCCTCCAAGGAACCTAAAGATTCACAAGTATAATCAATCAAGCAAATCAACACAATCATAATAAAATAAAGAAAGATGGTTACATAGAATACCAAGATGCACAAACAGTTTGTTTCTACAGAGATTTAAACCCAGAAGAGAATTACATACTTTCCCAAGGATAGTTTGCAACAAAGTTTGATCCTCCACGAATAGCCTCAACTCTTATTATAAGCCTATTGCATAAGTTATCTTTGGACTGGTCTGCAAATTGCTAAAACCCCCAATTTACAACACATGATCCCTCTAGGAAACCTTCCACCTTTTAAAAACATATACTTTGCTCCTTGATTTCACACACTTTCCTTGTCTATTTGGAAAGATAGACTTATGGGATTCGCCAGTTCCCCTTTCCAAAATCTGTCATCCCCTTCTTAAGAACCAATGGGTCTTCTCACAATTGTCGACCAAACACTTGAGTTGATTGCTGGAAACTAACCACCACCAAACTCTTAACTGGTGATATTTCTTTTCAATTCTTAAACTAGGGATAGGAGTTATAGAAAGCATTTGAAAATATAAAAAAATAAAAAACCAAAAATTTATTTTGGGGACTTGATGCTCATTGTCAGACTCCCCTACCACTAAAATAATCATGAGCTCCTACTCATGAGCTCTGTTATCAAATGACTGAGCTTGTTAATTTATGGTTTTGTAAGCCAAGAGGTATCCTCTAATGGATGATTTAGCCACTTGACCAGGTACTTCAAGTATTCTCATTTCTAGATCTTCTTCAACAACTGTTAATCAAGAATGCACTCTATTTCAAGTGGTTTTGAAGTGACACCTTATTGCTCTTGGGAAATTGGTAACTCTTCTATTGTTGTACCTTCTTCTCCATCACCCTTGTAAGGACACACATCTGCCACATTGAAAATTGGAGAAATGCCCAAGTCTAAAGGTAGGGAAATTCTGTAAGCATTGATTAAGAATCTTCTAAGAACCTTGCATGGTCCCACTTTCTTCATTTTTAGTTTAGTTTATTCACCAATTGGAAACCTCTTCTTTCAATATTCACCAACCTAGAAATGGAATTATTTTCACTTATTAACAACATGTTGCTTATAAAGCTAATTCTTCTCTTTGATATTCATCTTTACTTCTTCATGAATGTCATGGATTGTTGTAGCAAAATCCTCTCTATATGTTATTTTCTCCATACCTCCAAGATCTCTAAGTTCAAATACTCTCCTAGGATGCAATATACCATACACAATGTAGAATGGACTAAAACTTGTACCCCTATTTGGAGAATCATTATATGCAAACCCTAGTTGGGCTAAAGCCAAATCTTGATTCTCGGGTGTACTTCCAACAAGGCATCTCAACATGTTTCTAAGACTTCTTGTAATACTCTTCTAGATGACCATGTTTTTGTGTCAATTTTGGATTGATCAGGGTGTCTTTTGGGTTATTTGCATTTGATGACTTACTTATGTCATTGTGTTGATTAGTGAGTTAATAATTTCTTATAAGCTAAGGAAGAAGTATTATTATTAATTATGTTGGATTAACTATGGAAAGTTAAGTACTGAGAGGGGAGGGGTGAATCGGTACCAATAAAACTTTTAAACCTACAATCTAGTCATATATCGAACCAAATATCTTGCAAGTAGTTAAAGTGAAGCATATAGACTAGAACATGTAAACACAACTCATAACACCAAGAATTTTGGTCACACATAAATCCTTTGTTAGAGGAAAAAACTACGGTGGGGATGACACCCACAACCTTCACTACTACAAAAAAAAGGGTGTTGGGTTAGAGCTATAATGTTATCTACTTCGGATAGCTTACCATGTTAGGAGTATAATAAGACTTATTCAGTCTACGTTGTGAAAGGATTTTACAATCTATAATCTAAGAGATGTACCATGTTAAACCTGAGTTACAATATAAAACCTGTTAGGGCCTACCCAATAATGGGATTTGTACTACTCCTAATATAACAAAACTCATTACAAAATGTCTGTATAAGTGCATCGATCAAATGTTGTTCAGACTCATTGTGCTCACTGACTTTATTACCTTAAATTATATTCGGTAGCTTAATAACTTAAGCTTTGCTTTACTTTACTTTGCATAAATATCCTTCACTTCTTAACTCTTCACTTCATACACATCTTCTCATCATCTCATCATCATTTTTATTGTGTTTAACTAATCTTTTATGACTTCTACACAGTAAATAAACATCTAGGGCTTCCTGTCTCAACGATGGAGATTAAGTGGTGTAATATTGGTTACACTTCCAATGCATTATTCCTTCTTTATTTTCATTGGTGGATTTTCCTCGTGATCATGTACAATCAACATTTTGTAATCCTAATGTTCTAACAAACGCTCGCCTTGGGTTCTGTAAAATATCTAGTGCTCGGTGTCAAGATTCAATGTATCTACATTGAATGATCATCTCGGCTCTGTGAAACTTTGTAACATGCTCTATTCTTGCTCGGTGACATAGTGTGCTCGGTTCGGTAACTATCACTTTTTCAGTGGCTTGCTCACTCGGTAATTAACTATCTTTGCTTGGTGTATGTCTCTGCTCGATGCATGTATGTATTGCTTTACTGACTATCTCTTTGCTGGTGTAGGAGCACCTAGGCTATCCCTAAAGTCTTTGTACAATTTTGGCTTGTAATGACTCTAGCCAAGTCAATAGCTTTTCAATTTGACCTTAGAAGGTCTTGCAATGTGTGTAACTAGATGGATTAGTAGTTAGTGCTTAATCCAATCTAGTTTTTATTGCTTTCTAGTAGTTAGTGCTTGTTTAGGCCTAAGGTGGGAAAATGGGTTCAAAGTGTCTAAAATCCTTTAAGGATTGGGAGAGGGTAGTATATTGCCTAAAATGATTCCTATATTCATTCTACACCATTCTAGGTCGAATTGAAACCCACAATCATAACTATACAAGAAGTTGCAAAAGTTGTCATAAAGTTGCTTAGCAACTTTTAATGTTGCATGAAAACAAATGGAAAAAATAGATTCCCTACGAGGAGACATTATGGGTAGTTTCCATAATGGTCTATAACCATGGGCATGGCATGTTAAGGCTAGGGAGATCCCATTTCCTAAGGCATTGTGTGATGTAGTAAGAATTTTGAAGTGAATAGAAGCTCTGTGTTCTGGTTTTCTGCAACAGTCGACTTGTTTTGAGTGAGGAAGTGTTTGAATGGATTGAAAAGCTTGTTCCAGTTTTGGATCCATGTTGTAGTGTTATTTTTAAGACTTTTTCATTTAGTGGAAATTTTTTTTTGAGTAGAGTAGATAGGTTTTGTAAATTGTTTTGAAACTAGTATAGTTGTTGTAGGAGACAGAGTGATTTTTGGTTTCACGGCTCCCCCATATAATCCAACTGTGGAAATATTTAGGGTGTGGGTGAATATGGTAGGGGAGCCTCTGTATAGTGTAAATACTCAAGTAGGAGGTTTGGAGAGCCAATTTTCTAATTTTAAAGTCATGCCCTATGTGAGCAATGAGTGTCCGATTAGGTGTATGACAGGGAGAAATTTGAATGCAAATGCAAGGGAGTGTTTGAGAGATTCAAACCAAGTGTGGTTTCAGAAGCCTTAATTTCCTATAGATCCCTAACAAAGATATTAGGTCTTTTCCAATACATCTAGATATATTTCTAGGTAGAAATCAGTGGTTTGCATATTATGAACCAAATTATCCATATTTGCCCTATATTATAGGATACTACTGTATGGATGAGCTAGGATCTTAAGACCTTAAAAATATTTTAGGTCTTAGAAAAGGGTATCCAGATCCTAAGTTTTTTTTAGGGTTATTTGGGATTTTTAGGAAATAATCCAGAAAAACCCTCTGGATAGGGCTAATTGTGTAATTAGGCCTAATAGGACCAAATGGAGAATCAATCTTGAACTCAACTGATTGGAGTTTGAAGACCCATTCAAATGGAGTTGGAAGGATGTCAGAGGGAGGTTGTTATGGTTGACACAACCCTTTTAGCATTTGAGAAGTTGTTATGAAGGATTTGCACTTGGAGCCCTCCAAGTTAGAGTGAAGAGTTGAAACAGATTTAATGATAGTTGTCCTTCAAGGTTAAGCACAAGGAGACTAACTCTTGGAGTTGAGTTAGGATAGTCTTAGGCTTGGAGAATGTTATGCCCTACATCCCCATCCTTACATTTTGTGTGCAAAATGTTGGGTCTCCCTTTTTTTTTTTTTTTTTTTTTTCTGCTTTTGGCTCTTCCCTTGTCTTTTTCTTTGTTTTCTTTCTCTAGGTTTTTCTTCCCCGTGGTTTTGCTTTGTTTTGTTGGTCTCTCGTGCATCCGAGACCACGGTCCCAGAGTTTGTCATTCTTTGTCAAGAGCAAGATTCTGGACTCTGGGATTCTTCGCAACGATGTCTTCTTTCATTAAGATGGTATTATCACATGGAATCCCCGGGCCCAGAATCCGGAGGTCTGTCTGTCCGAAGTTTGTGGATGGAAAGGTGGCTTGATTTTTACCGTGGGTATAAATAAAATTTACGTGTCATTTTCACATTTACCATGATTAAACACTTAAGCAATCAGAGCAATTTGTAGCAATTTAGCGATAATTCAATGCTAATCATTTCGAGCATTTTCGAGCGATTGTGAGTGGTTGGTGGTGGCGAGTTGTGATCGTTTGGCAGTTGAAGCTATTGCAGAGCTTTCACAAAGGTTTCCTTTTCTCTCCTTTCTGTATTTTCAGGTTGGTGCCTCCTCTCCCTTCGGCTTTCTTTCTTTCTGGTTTTGTGGGTCTTGGGTTGCTTTTGCTTTTGTTTGCTTGCCTTGCGTTTCCTTCTGGTTTTCCGTTCGTTGGTGGGTTAGCTCTGCCAGAGGGTTGTCCACCCTTTATGCAGGTGTAATCTAGTCTGTATATGGTGTAGGAAGTTGTAAATATTTTGTGCTTTTTCTGGTTTCCTGTAAGTGTTTGCTCTACGGTGTATATATGTGTAAATTTGGTGTATATTTGTTGTATATCCCTCTAGTCTACGTGTATATATCCTTTAGCTCTGATGTATATTCTACATGTATCCTTCCTGGTAGCCTAGGAAGCTCATTGTACTACCTTTGTTGCTAGTTTTTAGTTCGCGAGCTCGCTCTGTGCAGAATATTGCCTGTTTGAAACTCGGCTCTCGACTGGTTTCAAACAGGTGGTTTTCTCTCTCCTCTATAAACCAGCTTGACCTTCATTTATGTCCCATGTGCACATTTAAATCTATCTAAGTGGCCTTCACTTTTCACACATTCAGACAGTTGGCTCCGCCGCCGTCACCATAACTCCCATTTATTACTCACCCACGTGGCACCCACGTGGGTCTGACGGTTCACTTTTTGTACACTTCTACCAATGGTTACTTCCCTGAGCTCTGGGTCTCTTGCCACCACCCATCCCATGTCCTTCTTACCAACTGTGATAAAATTCCTAGACCCGGATGGTTAATTAAATTCCTAAGTTCGCAATATATATATGCTTTCCAGAGTTTTTGGACGAAGCTAACTTTTTCAGGGGAAGAAAATGCCATAATGGTAAGATCTCCGAACCCTGAAGTATATGTCTATTAATGGGCTCTGACATTTGCCTTGCCTTGCAGGTCTCCGGAGCAGCAAAATTTGCAAATATGTCTGAAGCTTCCGCATCCTCACCACCTGGAAGTCTGGAACTACCTTCCACGGTGAGTACCAGAGCGACAGTCAAATCTAAGTTGCAAAAGGCCCTGGAGAAGATGCCTTTGAGCCTGAAATACGTAAAGGATACAATCATCACAGGCTCAAAGATTGAGTCCAAAGTCCAGTTCATCACTGACACCAGCATCGGAACATGGCCAAAAATGCAGGCCTTGGTTAAAGTTATGTACATTCAGCGACAGGCCAGAGATCCTTTGGCCATTGAAATTGGAAACTCTGGGATCCTCAAGGCGGCTTGTTTTCCATGCTCTGTTTAGTCACCAGAGCTTATTCTCACACTTTCAGCACACTACAACACATCTATCCGGGCTGTTATGCTCACAGCTCCGGAGCCAACAGGGTACCTACTCCCTTGGTGTCCCTCGATCCTGATACCTTTCAGAGGGGCTTGGGGATCCCCCAATTTAACAAACCAGCCGTGGTCACTTGGTCAGATGCCTTGGCCCAATTCACTCAGTTGGAGGAAGCGGCCGATATATACATGAACAATCATTGGCTAAAGACCCCAAAGAGGGATCCTAGGAGGATGAAGCTAAAAATCCCTAGGTCCAAATTCAAAGAAAGCATCCAAATGGGGATGATAGCTTTATGCCGGGTCTTCGGACAACAACATGCCCGAGAGTTCTCTGGGTGGATGTACTACTTTTTTCTAGGTATCAGCATGGACGAGGAGTATTTTGACTGGGCTGCCATAATCTCCAACCATGTGGACTCCCAGTTCCTCCAACTGGCCAAGAAGAAGAAGAAGTTTTATATGACTTGTTATGTCCTCTGGGCCCTGGCGCAACAACGGCCCCATACCAATGGGTTACTTACAAAGGGCGTGCTCAGGATCGGCCTGGAACAAAAGGCCCCTTGGGACCACTTCCCACAAATACAATGGGAGGCCAGCTTCCCCAATTTTTTCTGAGTAAACGATGCCTTCGTTTACTACCACCTGTTCACACCCATCTGGGATGCAGGATACCGCCTGTCCACAGAGGCGATGAATTTGGTCTGGAGTTACGGAAATTATTATATACAATTTCAGTAGCATACCTATATAAGGGTGACCAGCTTCTCTGGGAAGCCCTACTTGTTGCCCAAACATTGCGGGGACAAGATAATCCTCCTAGAATATTGCAGGCAAATGATGGAGGTGCACGCCTTCTTCGCCCTAAAGAAGGTAACAAATATCCCATTCCCGATTACCTGTGGGAATTATTCATGCAGTTTGGCCACTGCCAAAGAGGCAGATAATGAGCTTAAGAGCTATAACTTGGCAAAATTTTACTTAGCGCGGAAAAATTTTGATCCGCATGGCAAGATCGCAGCAGCGCTTCCCCGGGCATCGGAGCCCCACCAATATCATATGGAGGACTTCTGGGAAGATTGCCAGGATGACGTGGATGTCCGGGGGTGGCATTTTGTTAGGATGACCACAGGGATGATGGAAAGATTGAAGCTCTGGAGATTCCCAGAGGACTTCTCACATACCGGCTCCACGGTCGATCCCCAGTACAAGGAAAAGGGGATCAATAAATTGGCCCTTCCACCAGTGAACTGGGATGCGCAGGAAGGGCCCACAATTGAAGAGTTCGCTCGCAACATAGTTGAACATAGCCACCTCTACTTCAAAAAGGTGTGCCCTGAAAGCATCCGTCGGGTGGCCCAACCAGTACCAAAGTTAACTCTGGGGGCTGGGACTTCCTCACAAAAAGTAGATAAAGGAAAACGGGTAGACACAACTCCCACTGTGCAAGAAGTCCCTATTAAAGAGAAAATAAGGTAATCGGTAGCAGCCTCCCAGCAAATGAAGGAGAAGCTAATCACACGGCTGTCTACCCCGGTGCTTATGGCTAGACCAATTCGTGCTCCGTCCTCCCCTTCACTAGCAGCCTTGATGGTTAAGGCAACAGGGGTGGATTCAACAGAGCAAGCAGAAATAAGGGATATGGGGCCGCCCTTTATTACCAAGAGAAGAAGAAGGCTTGACCCGAAGCCCAAGAAGGAGCCAGAGTTAGGGATGCCCCAGACTCCATAAGTTGAGATCCTCTCTTCTGACTCCCCGGAGCTGAAAAAGGAAATAGAACTTGCCGATGTCCCAGACAACCCTCCTCTGTAGTATGAGTTTGATGATATTTTTGCAACCGACGAGTTTGGTAATCTGCAGGGGGACATCGAGCAAATAGAGGCTGAAATCCCAGTAGAAGAGGAAGTTGAGGAACAAAGACCTGCACAAGAGCAGGAGGAATAGATGGAAGAAGAGGAGATAGAGCAAGAGATCTCCTTCAAAGTTTTGGAGATGCAAGACGCAGGGGCAGACGAACAAAAGTAGAGTGAACAAGCGGCATCCGCTGAGGGAACCGGACCTACGGGAGCAACCGTAACCTCAGCCGCCATGTTCCAAATGCCACTCCCCGGAGTGACCTTTGGGCGGGTAATAACCATGGCACAAACGTTAAATCTTGGCCCGGTACCTCCCCTATTACCAAAGGATATACCAAAAGAAGAATAAGTCCTGGCGACAGAGGCAAAAGAACAAGAACAACAAGAGGAGGACACCCATGGGACAGCTAATAAAGGTCCTGACGAAGCTGAAGATACAGAGGGAAAGGCAGAGGAGATGAACGTCGCCAGGGGAAATATTCTTGACGAAGCCCAAGATAAAGAGAAAGGGGCGGGTGAGACCCACACCACTGAGGAAGAACAACAATAGCACACCAGGGAAGAACTAAAAGAATAGACTTTGGTGAACAAGCCACCCCTGCCGGCTCAGTGGTTAGTTGAAAGCAAGAAGAGAAAATCCCCATCCACCCCTAGAGCTCACCTCTCCCTAGCCGAAATGATGGCTCAGGTCCAGGGCCCACCAAAGGCCAAGAAAGCCCAGATGGTTCATACTCTTCGAACCGGGCCGGGAGGAGAAACAATTGTCATTGTTGCAACACCCCCCCAGATGCTGATGAGGCAACTAACAAGGCCAAAGATTATGATATCACAGAGATATCACTGGGAAAAAGAGGGAAATAGGGCGAAGTGAACCTATTAAAGGAGGCAACCATAGCCGTGGAGGCCTGATGTGAAAAGGAGGCCCAAAGGCTCAAAGTAGAAAAAGAAAAGACATCGAACCTTATGAGATTTCTTACCAAGCTAGCCTGACCTATTAGTGCCATTCCTCCAGAGGCCTCCACATCTGACACGCCATTACCCCAGAGCGACATAGACTCCCTGCAAGAAATGAAGAAGAAGGCCCAAGCGGTTGATGAGTGGGTCACTCTGCAAGTGGGGAACACCCAGCATTTCTTGATATCTACCCTTTCGGATCTATATGTGGCTTGACACATTCTGCATTAGGCAGAAACCATCCTTAACATATGGGAGGGTGATATGGAAAACTACAAGGCATAGAAGGTAGAACTAGAAGAACTCCTTAGCCTTGGGGAAGAAATGGTCTTTGAGTCTGGGATTCTGGGAGAAGAATCATTCAATTTTGTGAGAACCCATCACTCCAGACTTGACCTCACATTAGAGGTACTCAAGCAACTGGTAGGGGTTCTGCACGATAATGTCAACACAGTTCAGTAATCTTCAAATATGTACAAGGCATTTGTTACAAAGGTCTCCGGAGCTGACCCATTTAGCACTGATACATGCACTTCAGAGGATTATGTTTTGGGTAAGTTTGATGAATTAATGGAGTCCAAATATCAATCCTCAGAGGGACTGGACGGGACTCAAATGACAGTGCTAACTCGCATGATCCTTAGTGGCCATGACGCGGCAAAAATGGCCGATGAGTTCAAGAATAATGTTTCAAAGCTAGGGGAACAAATTGAGGTGGCTAAGTACCGGCGGTCTGGCCTTAGAGAAATTGATGAGGATGGAATCTCCTGCCTTCTCCAAACCTTCAATGACAACAAGCAACAATAAAGTTTCTCCAGACGCCGGAGAAAACCCAAGCATTTTGTATTCTTTATTCTTTCAGAACGTAAGTTCCCAGATCCCGGAGTCCCGAATCCTAAATTTTATATTCTTTCGAGTGATCCATGTCCCGGTCCCCAAGGCCAACTGGTCACTTTCAGAAGCAGTTAATAAAGACTGTTAGAGGGTAGTTGGCTACATCGAGGAACGTCGGATCAATAGTTGGTTTTTTGACAGATGGTCTTCTCGAGGTGCCGCTTTGGATGTACACCTGGCGCATTGGAGACAGGGTGCCACATTTCCCATTTATGAGGCATGTAGCCTCGATCCCCAAGGATCAGATTTCTTCCTTCTCTTTCTTGGCTCTCTTCTCGAGGCTGATTCTTCCACTCTACCTTCTAGTCTTATTCTTTTGACATGTCAGGCCTATTCCATCTCGAGGTCTTTTGTAGGGTGAAACAGGTAGTACCGACCCCTAGATATTATATTTTATTGTAGTGTAATGTAAAATAGGGTTAGGGTTAGGGTTAGATGAAAATGTGTATAAATAGTAAGTCTGACCCTTTTCCAAGGGTTGGTGAAATTGATGATTTTTTTGTCCACAGTAATAGAAAAGTGGTATTTTCATTTCAGTTGTAGAGATCAATGCTCCATTGTTTAAGCTTTCAATAGTTAGATGCTCCCCTGGAGCCACCATTGTATCACGCACCAGTGCTAGCTGGAAGAAATATTAATGAAGAAGGGAGAGTCCTTGCAATGATGTTGTTGGCATTTGATCTTCTGAGTTAATGGTATTTTATGTTTTATGTTCTTCATGTCTTCTGCTCTGATATTGTAAGTAGATTAATGACCTCCTTTCTCTTGCTACTGACCAAATATGGACTGATGGTTGTGTATTTCTTCAGTATTTAGTATAGTATATCAAAGCATTATTGATGTATGGGATGTTTAAACATAACTATAAGTAGATGGGACATTTCTAACTGTATCATCTTAAAATGGAAGCACTTCCATGTTAAGAGAATGTATCCCTCCTTAGGGGATGTATTTTACCTCCATTACATCATTCCCCCATTTCTGCATCATCCCCCTTGATCTACTCCTCCTTATACCACTTTCGGGACTGATTTTTGCATTTTGGGTTGCAGGACTCTGTTTCTGGGATATAGGGACAGGGTTGACCTCCTAGGACTAGGTCAACCTCAGGCCCACCCTAGGACAGGGTCAACCTCAACCCTATCCTAGGACAGGGCCAACCTTGACCCTGTCCTAGGGTCCCAAACCCAGAATCCCACAGCTTTCTGGATGTCGGTCTTTGCAAAAAGTTCTCTCCCACTTTCGGGTCGGCTGTTTCGGGCTCCAAATTGTGGATTCCTAAATTATATTTAATATAGGACCTCTCCTAGGGGTAAAGGCTTAAATAATGATTTAATTATCCTATGTAGGCCTCGTTAGGAGATTGTGCCCTAATTTCATATAAAAGGAAGCCTTCTCCTCTCATTTTCTCTAACTATCAACAAGGAGATAAGAGGTGATCAAGCAAAAAGTTCAAGCATCCATTGTTCTACATGTTTTCAAACTCTCAAGGTGTTCAAGTCTTCCTCTCAAGCATTCAAGTTCTCCATTGAAGATCAAGGATTCAAGCTTTCAAGCCTTTGAAGGGATTTGGTTCAAGCATTCAAGATTCATCATTTAAACCCTAGATCTATCCATCATGATGGTGTGATCTTCCTTCAAGATCCTTTGTGCATCCTCAAAACTCTTTCAAGGTGGATTCCAAGCATACAATCATGGAGGTTTATAGTTTCTAAAGTCCATGCTTTCATATTTACATACTTGCTACATTTGAATTACATTACCATACCTATTGAATATCATAGCTTCACTATTAGATTTAATTCTACTACTTGTTAGCTTTCCATACTTTATTGATTTCAAGGTTAATTCCTAAATCGGGGTTTGACTAAGGAAAACCCCTCCCCCACAACAAACAAACATTTTTCTTGTAGGTACAGGTTCGGGACTATAGATTCGAGGCTAGATCTGGATACCCTTTTCGGTTTTCTTTCAGACTGTGCGAACAGGGACACTTTTGGAGTTGAGCAGATTGAGTTGGCAAAAGTGGTACAGGGTCAACCTTTTTCATAAGATGACATCAGAACAGAAAAAGATTTCTAGGTTTTGTCGATCTCTGTCTTCCAGTTTTGTATCAACTATCAGCATCTCCAGAAATAGTCTACAGATCTCAGAAAACAACAATCTTTGATATGCCATTTTGCAAGGTTGGTACTTTCTCCTATTCTTTTCAATTACTATCATTAATCATATTAATCAATCAAATTATAGAATTTAAGATCCCCTTTCTTGGTCTCTTTCTAAATAGTGGATTCATTTGTGTATTAACCCTTTGGGGTTGATCAAAATTGGATCTCCTATTTGT
>MU227662.1:4220-17429 GCA_018584345.1 Thuja plicata
ATGACTATTTTATAAAATCAGGGCGAACCGGTCAACTAGTATACGGTGTTTTTTTTCGCCAATTTCTATAGCCCGATCGGGACATATTCGCCAATTGGCGAATAATCGCCACTAAAAAAATCCCTGTTTATGACCTCTCGCAAGAAATAAAGAGATATTGGTATCCAAGTGACACAGAGACTAATGAGCACTTAATCTTAGTTTATGTATCATTTTAGATGTTTTTGGTCTCAAAATCTAGGGGAAGAACACTAGTTACCACCCATGTTCTAATTATTGTTCAATTCTTGCTCACCCAATTACTAACTTTAAAGAAACATAAAAAAAAATGATAGTTAAAAGCTCATTAATAAATATGTCATGTACCAATGGTCGACCACTTGTACCCCCTAGTACTTAGAATTTTTTAGCAAGTACAGAGATATTTGAGCATAATTATTGGCAATTTTTTGAACGACTAATAGGACATTTGTGCATAAGCATTGACAATTTTTAGTTGGTTGTAATGCACGGTTATCGTGGTATCCTTAAGTAAGTATTGAGAAACACTTTGAAATGAACACTTTTTATTCTTGATCGCATAACAGATCCAATAGTGTACCTCATTACTATCAAGAAGCTAGAACATTAGTTATAAGCCGTTGAGTTGCATACAAAGACAAAAATAAAATATTGTCAAAATCTAATATACCGTTTAGAATCTCTGAATAAACGAAATTAATTATAACGATTACTAATATGCTTCTCTTAGAAACCTAACAATTATTAAGTTAGACGAGTAAACAATAGCTAGCTATACGTATGACAACCCAATTGGTAGGTTTTTTTAGTCTTAAAAGTTTAAACAAACATACACTATCGGCTGAAACTTAAAAAAATAAAGTGTTAAATAATTAGAATTAACTAACATTTTCCATGTTTAATTTGTTCCTTAATCGATCATCACCTAATCGACAATAAATATGAATATGCGATGCACAGAACGGTGGCTGGTGTGTTTCATAAGTGATGTCCCCTGAGTACATAAACAGTCTGGACCATCTGCTTCTTTTTAAACGAGTGATTGAACTATTGGTCTTCAGTGGAAAACTTACAATCTGATTCCAGCAGTATGGAAGAAGAGATGCCGCAGCTCCATGTTATGATGGTTCCTTGGTTTTCATACAGCCACATCACAGCCTTCTTAGAGCTCGCCAAGAAGCTGCGAGCCCACGGTGTCAAAATCTCCTTCCTCTCCACTCCCCTAAATATCAGATGGATTAGGCAGCAGATATCACAGCTACTCCACTTCCCAGAACTCTATCTGCTGGACCTTCCACTTCCCTTCGTAAAAGGGCTGCCCACAGGCGTTGAGTCAACTGCAGATTTGGAGCGAGGAGGAACATTTGAGCTTCTCATCAAAGCATTGGACGAGTGGGAGAAGCCATTCGGAGGCCTACTGACAAGGATTTCACCGGATTTTTTAACCACGATATGACACAGTACTGGGCTTCCCCCATCGCCGCCAAACTGGGCATTCCCACCATATTTTTCGTCAACACATCTGCCACCAGTTCAGGCTTCCTTGTAGGCCATGAAGCCGCCATGATAGCAGAGATGGGCATTACAGTCACAGATCTGACAGTGCCGCCGCCAGGTTTCGCCCCGGCGCGCATCTGCCATTCACTGTTTGAAGCCCGGAAGAACCTGCATGTAATAAAAAAGAAGGAAGCGTAGATTAGCATGGCAGAGCGGTGGAGCATGTGTTTTAAGGGTAGCTCGATTGTAGCTTACAATACATGCGCGGAATTAGAAGGAAAATACTTGGAGTATTTAGAAAGAACCACCGGCAGGATCGTGCTTCCCGTGGGGATTCAGATGCCAGATCTAACGCTGCCACCGGCAGATGACCGTTGCTTGGCCTGGCTAGATTTGCAGAAGCCCCATTCTGTTGTGGTGGTTTCTCTTGGAAATGAATGTATTCTCACCCCACAACAGCTGGTTGCCTTGGTGCGGGCTTAGAATGTGAAAGTCGAAAAGAATCAAGAAATACAAACAGCAAACACAAATACAGAATAACGCATAAACTTGAAGATTTATCATGGTTCAGAAAAATTGCCTACATCCACACTTGCAGAGAAATCTTATTATTAACTTGTTTGAATGAATCGATTAAAACGATAGATATATAAATCTATTAAAGAAGACTCTTCATAGAATATGAAGAAGTCAAATGGACACATAGGAAAAGACGAAAGACAACCGTTGGGCTTCAAATCCCGACAATCTCCCGCTTGTAGACCAACGCTACTGTAACCAAAGACTCCCCTGCTTCCTTCAGTCATTATATTTGAAGAATGCCGAGAGAAGCTCGGCGAAATTCAAACTTCTCCCGGGTAACAACCTTTGTGAGTGCATCAGCTGGATTCACCTTCGTATGAATCTTCTCCACATGAAGCTTGCCTTTTTCAACCAATTGGCGAATGTAGTGATAGCGCAGCTCAATGTGTTTGAATCGACGCTACGAGGTATGATGCTTAGTCATAAATATGGCACTACTGCTATCAGAAAATAGAGCAAAATCTATTTGCTTCAAACCCAATTCTTTGAACAAAAGCTGCAACCATACCATATCCTTGGCCCCATCGGAAAGAGCCATGTATTCATCCTCTACAGATGATTGAGCAACTAAATGTTGCAATTTAGATCCCCAACTTATCACTGCCCCAACAAAGGTGAAAATATAACCAGAAGTAAATCTACGTTTATCTAAGTTGCCACCAAAATCGGAATCCACAAAACCTTGCAAAAACATAAGGCAAAATCAGAGGTACCTTTTAAGTACCTTAGGATCCATTGCACAGCCTCCCAATGAGGTTTACCCAGATTACTCATATATCGACTTACTACTCCCACTGCATGAGAAATGTCTGGACAAGTGGAAATCATGGCATACATAATACTCCCAACTGTAGAAGTATAAGGGATGTTTTGCATAAAATCTTTTTCTTCTTGGATTTTGGGACACAATTCAGCTGACAGCTAAAAATGAGAAGCTAAAGGAATGCTAACCGGTTTAGCTTCTAGCAACCCAAATCTGTCTAATACTTTGTCAATGTACTATTTTTGAGATAACCAAAGTTGTCTCTTATTTCTATCCCGAATAATAGTCATTCCAAGAATCTTTTTCGTTGCTCCCAAATCTTTCATGGCAAATCTGCTAGCTAACTGTTTCTTAAGGTCACGAACAAGCTTTATGCTAGTGCGTGTAACTAACATATCATCTACATAAAGTAAAAGAATAACAAATCCACCATTAGGTAACCGTTTGAAATACACACATGGATCAACTTTCAAGCGAATAAACTTATGCTCAAGCATAAATTGGTCAAATTTCAAATACCATTGTCTTGGGGCTTGCTTGAGCCCATTTAGACTTCACTTCAATCTGCAATAAAGATGCTCTTGGCCCTTTTTGACAAAACCTTCAGGCTGAAACATATATAATTCTTCATCAACATCTCCATGTAAGAATTTTGTCTTTACATCCAATTGCTCAAGCTCAAGATCCCAAGCTACAACTAAGCCCAAAACTGCCCGGATGGTAGTCATTTTCACTACTGGAGAAAAAATTTCATCAAAGTCGATACCTTGCTGCTGTGCATATCCTTTGACAACTAATCTCGCACGAAATTGCTGTCGACCTCTATCTTCCTCCTTCAATTTGTAAACCCACTTGTTTCGTAATGCTCTTTTATTAGGCGGAAGAGATACCAAATCCCATGTTTAGTTTTTTAATAAAGAATCCATTTCTTCTCGCATTGCAGCCTGCCATTTATCAGAATTTGCATCCTTCATTGCTGCTTTAAAACTTACGGGCTTCTATTTGATAAGAAATTAAAGCCATAGGCTCTGCTTCTTCTGCAAACAAAAGTTCATAATAAAAAAAAATTAGATGGAATTTTCCGTTGCCGGGTAGATCTTCTTAATTCAGGAATTGAATTAAATGTCTGATTGTTCTTGATTGAACCAATTTCTTGTTCACAATTTATTTTAAATACTTCTAAAATAGAGCAATGTGTATCGCTTCCTTCTAGTTGATAACTATTTCCATGCTCTAACAATCCTTGCACACTCTTTGTTTGCGCTGAAACTTGTTGGTTGTTTGCTGTTTGCAAAGGCACGGGAGCTGTAGACCAAGGAGAGGAGCACGTGGCAGTGTCTTCTCTGCTCAACGCACGAGACACTCCCTCCATCTCGGATGGTGAGGTGTTTGAAACCCCCGCAGTGGCTGTGTTCTCTGTACGTGAGGGAGGAGCAGTAAACCGCGCAACTTTCAGTGGGTCTGCACGTGGGAAAGGGGGAAAAGCCACATCCCCCCATTATATGGACTTTTGATTGGTAGGAACAGTGACTCCTAATTCTTCAAACCCACGTGGAGTCACTCTGTGACTATTTTCTTCAATCCGTGCACTTCCTCTGTCCAAAATAGAGGAAGTCTGATGTCTCTACAGATTATGAGACATGCTCTGTTCGGACTGCAGAGAATCATGCTCATTAAATAGAGCATTTTCGTCGCTGCTGGATTCTTGGTCATTGGCATTCTTGGCCATAAATTGATGCACAGAGGGTGCTGAAATAAACTGATATATTTGTCCTCTACTATGATTACTTTGTGAAGACATCGGTTGAGAAATAGGATTGTTTTCAAAAATTGAAATTGGAACATAATCCTCAGCTGATTTTTCATTTTGATTTTGAAGAGCTAGAAACACCTTCTCATTGAAGACTACATCTCTGCTTGGAATTATTTTCTTAGTCATCGGATCCCATATTCGAAAATCATATTGATCTTCTCCATATCCCACAAAGATGGCTTTCTGAGTTTTTGAATCCAGCTTTGTCCTCTTTTCTTTTGGGACATGAGCATAGGCTTCACATCCAAATAACGAGATGTGAGAGTATGAGATCCTCTTTTCCAGCCATTCCTCTTATGGAATACCAAACTCCAACCGAGATGAAGGACTTTGATTTATCAAATAGACTATTGTATTGCAAGCTTCCACCCAAAATTCCTTGCCCAAACCAGCATTAGAAAGCATGCATCTAGCCTTTTCCAAAATTGTTCTATTCAACCTCTCGGCTGCCCCATTTTCTTTAGGTGTGAATGGAACAATTTTAATTCAGCGAATACCATTATCTACACAAAAGGAGTCAAATTTTGAGGAGCAAAACTCTCCTCCATTATCGGTTTTTAAACATTTAATCTTATGTCCAATCTGATTTTCAACGGAAGCTTTAAAAATCTTAAACTTATTAAATAATTTAGATTTCTTATGAAGCATAAATATCCATACTTTCCTTGTGTAATCATCAAGAAAAGTAACAAAGTAATTAGCTCCTCCAATAGAGCTTAGCTCAGTTGGTCCAAAAACATCAGAATAGGCAAGTGCTAATGGTGTATCCTTCTTCTCATGTCTAGATTTCAGAAAGCTTACCCGCTTTTGCTTGCCATAAAGACAATGCTTGCAGAATGGTAAATCAATGAATTTTAGGCCCGGTAGTTGTTCCCACTTGTGCATAATGTCAAGGCCCTTCTTGCTCATGTGACCGAGCCTTTGATGCCAAAGTTCTGAATTGCTGTCCTCAACTATCATGGCAGCTCCCACTTCACCAATAGTTTCTACTATATAGAGACTACCAACTTTATCCCATTTTGCAATTTAACCATGGAACCTTTTGTAACTTTCCATGCATCTGTTAGAGAGGTAATAAAACCTTGAGAATAGAGTTGACTCATTAAAATTAAATTTCTTTTCAATTGAGGAACATGACGAACATCTTTAAGCATCCATTTAACACCTCCTTCTAAGCACAACAAAATATCCCCTTTTCCAATAATTTTACAAGCCTTATTATCCCCTAAATAAACTTTGCCAAAGTTACCTTCTTGATAATTTGTGAAGAGGCTCGTGCATGAGGAGGCATGAAATGATGCACCAGAATCCAATACCCATGAATTTGAAGTAGTATCACTTGTGGACAATATAAAAGCACCATTAGCACTATCATAAGCTGTGTTTGCTTCGCTGTCCTAAACTTTCTCTTGAGCCCTTTTGTAATTTCTGCAATCTTTCTTTACATGACCAACTTTACCACAAAACCAAAAATCACCATTCCGTCCTCTTGACTTTGATATATATGCAGATTTTGATCTCCTATGATGATTATTTCTGCCCCTATTTTGACTTCATCCTCTATTCTTGATACGTACTGCTGTCAAGGCTTCTCCAGATGAAGATTCATCATTCTTCCTTCTCATGTCCTCGGAGAGAAGAGTGGTTGAAACTTCATCAAATGCCAACTTTTTAGAGCTTGAAGCTGTAGTGCTTATGGCTGTAACGACACCATCCTAGCTACTAAATAATGAGCATAAAAGAATAACATCTTTGCTTTCATCATCTTGTTTCATTCCAACCGAATTTGCTTGGCTGATTAATATGTTGAATTCATTGAGATGATTTGTCATGGTTCCACCTTCCTTCATTTTTAGCTTATACAATTTCTTCATAATGAAGACTTTGTTAGCAGCTAAAGCTATCACATATGTGCTAGCTAATTTATCCCACACCTCCATGGTGATTGGCTAATTTATGACATTAAACAAGACATTGTCGGACAACGAAAGAAAGATTGATGCTCTTGCCTTTTTGTCCAAGATTTCCTAGTCTTCATCTTTCGGCGAAGCTGTGTTCTTTGTTTTCCCATCTAAAGCCAGTGAGAGATCTTGCTTAATAAGCAATGATTCCATTTGTACCTTCCACAGGCTGAAATTTTTGCCTACAAATTTCTGCACTTTTGATTCCTCTATTTCTTTCCAAGTTTATCCCCAATTTCCAAATTGCTGGACAACCTTCTCTGATACCAATTGTGAAAGTTGAAAAGAATTGAGAAACACAAATAGCAAACACAAATACATAATAATGCATAAACTCAAAGATTTATCGTGGTTCAGCAAAATTGCCTACATCCACACTTGCAGAGAAATCTTATTATTAACTTGTTCGAATGAATCAATTACAACAACAGATATATAAATCTATTAAAGAAGAATCTTCATAGAATATGAAGAAGTCGAATGGACACATAGGAAAAGATGAAAGACAACCATTTCTCTTCATTCTTCTCCACCAGATGGCGGCTACATTGCCCGAAGGTTTTGTGGAGCCCACACAAGGAAGAGGACTTTTGGTTACAGAGTGGGCACCTCAGTTCCACATTCTCGCCCATTCATCTGCTGGAGCGTTGCTCACTCATTGCGGGTGGACCTTAGCGTGTGAAGGATTGAGGTTTGTGGTGTCATTTTTTGACTCTTCCATTGCAACATGATCAAGGGTTAAATGCTAAGCTTGTCGCCCAGGAACTCAAGTTGGGGGTGGAGATCAGGAGAAACGTGGAGGATGGTTCTTTTTCCAAGGAAGACGTTAGTAAAGGTGTTCATACATTAATGGTGTAAGAGGAAGGAAGATGCATCAGACTCATGTTCAAGAAACTAGTGGAGTCTTGTCCACCAATGATTGTTAGATCCATCAATCAAACATCCACAACTTTATTTCTTTAATGCAAGAGAAAGCATCCTGCAAGTAGGCTATTTATGTTAGTTCCATAATTTACAGATTGATCTAAAACTCTTCTTTCTATCTGCTCCTTTCGTGAATTGCAAATCTGGAGAAAATAGCGTTAGTCTTCATCCTGTCAAAATAGTGATCTAGTTCATGATTTGAGTTAATTCCTCCGCATGTATAAGGAAACTTGTGATCAACACATGGCTTCACCGTAATTTTCTCTTTCAAACCGTGGTCAATATTGTATAAATCATGTATTGATATGCAGATTGTAAATGACAATGATTAATAGATTTTTTATTTAATAGCTCTGTTTTCCCTTGCGATTTTTTTTCATCTTTCTTTCAACAAGATCTTCAATTTATTTTGTAGGCACAACTGCAAAAATTTTATAATTTATTTCAAGTAACTGCATTGCGATCTAAAGATATGATAGTAGAAGTATTTAAGCTTATATAAGTTAAATACCATGTATTTATAAATTTTTAAAGTTTTTTTGTATTTTCCTTTCTTTTTTAATCATTTGTGATTCAGTATGGTTTGTGACTTCATTTTTACCCCCTTATTTATGAAATAAAACTATGATTCTTTTATTATTGTCATGTCCATTAAAAATATATAGTTCATCTTGATTAGGATGATAATCACCTTGTTCATTTTATATAGTTTAAAGATATTTATGATATTTTTGATGTTACATTACGGAATATGGAAAGATAATTTCATATTATAAATCCTATTAAAAATGTGTTGCATTATGTACTTGGTGTGATGACATGAGCTAACTATTTTTTTTCAATAAAAATTTTCAGGTGTGACTCCAAATACAAATAACAATTAGGATAAATCTAATTTACCTAGAATAATTATGGCCTCTTTGTTTTAATTTGACAGTTCATTTTCTATTATATAAGCACACAAAGGGCCATGATATCGTCACATATGCAGTCCCCAAACCCTCCAAGTAATAGCCCTTGATACAAACCAATTATTTTGAAAAAAGGTATAAAATATTAAATTACATTACATTTTTCTCCTTTTAAAGCTATATTTTATATTAATTAATATTAACTTTATATTTTTTTTTCTATAATCTACTTTTTATTTTAAAAAATTATATCTTTAAGATTCATATTTTATATATACAATTACATATTCTACATTGGTTCAACTAAATTATATTTCTTGCAGGAAACAAGTGATGCTATGGTTTTGTTTTAAATAAAAGCATTAGTAAGAGGATGTTGGCCCGAGGTACAACAAACAACACTCTAGAAATGAATTAAAAGCACATTAACCACATCTTGAATAAAAGTCAAAGCATAACCACACATCAGTCTACCTCTATCAAAAATCAAAATGAAGAAAACATAACACCAACAACAAATGTGTTGGGTATCAAAATGGGTCGAGTTCAGAGTATGAAACTTAAAACATGCAAAAGATTTCCACGCAGGGATGAAAAAATTCATCAAAGTCTTAGTATTATAGCTATAGCATAAAAAGAAATCATAGCCCATAGGGCTAAGCGAGACCCAAAGAACCATGACCAGGGTTAGCTCCCTTTTCATAAGCTCTTTGACAACAGCAAATCCACCCACTCCTCTTGCATGAAATTGAAGAGTTCACGGGGATCATCTTCCTCTGCCACCTGCCCATCAACCACCTTCTTGATTAACATACAAAGGGTGGTGGAGGAAGCATGCATGACCTTCAACACAAACTTGATGACCTCCATGAGACACTTGTTATTTCCTTCCATGCCCACCTTCAGCTGGGCCACATTTTTCTCAAGCTGCGCAATTTGGTGTTTGAATTTCCCCACCACCCCGCTAGTGCTTGTGTTACCCGCCTCCCTAATAGGCATCTTTGCCTTAGCCGCCTCCTCAGTGGGAATGTTCAAGTTTTTATCTTTTTCCTCCAGAAGATTTAAAGTATTGTTTGCTCCCTCGCGACTATCAGAGTCCAGTGAGACCTCTTACTGATTCATCAAAATTTTAATGACTTTTTTGCCTTTTCCTTTCGCCAATATGTTAGAGTGGCGGGTTTGGCCATGATGTGGGTCAACAATCTTAGTGTGGTCAAGCTTGAGGACAATCTTCTTGAGTTTTGTTATGTTTTATGACCGTTATTAATTTTTAAACTTAGGTTTCTAATCCCTGTAAAACCAATTTTCCTCTAATCAATAACTAAATTGTATTTCTAAAGAAATATATTAAAATTAAATTTATTAAATTTTGAATTCTATTATATTTTTCTCATAGTAAACTTTTTATTTTATATTAGAATTTAATATGTTTAGATTAGAAATGTGAGTATAATTGTCTTTGATATAATTTTTAAAAACTTAAACCCAATAAATATTTTTAGCCATAATAATATTCTTATGTTTATTACATATAAATTCGATTAAAAAGTATAAATTGATTATGAGTAAGGAAAAAAAATTGTGTTTTTGATTGAATAAAGTTGGGAGGCACCAACCTATTAGAGTTCTCAATTTTTTTTATCAAAGAACTAAACTAGAATGTAATTATTTTTAGAAAAGTGAAACAAAGTACCCACCCTAAAAATAATAGAGTTAGAGCTAGCTTAAAAGAAACTAAGTTTAACAAAGAGATTTATTAAAAAATTTTTGTTGTATTTCTAGTGTTCACTCTTTTCATCTCTTTCCATTCAATGAAAGGTTCACATGGCATAACATTTGTTTCGAGACAAATTTATCTATTAATAATGACTTGACATGAAGTGTGTAGATGCACTCCAAATTTGCTTCATGAAATGTAGCTATTACTAGTGACTTCATGTGAACTGGCAAATGCACTCTAAAATTTCTTAATGAAATATAGCTATTAATAATGAGTTGGTGTGAAGTGTGTAGGTGCACTCCAAAATTACATAATTATATATAACAATCAATAATGACTTGATGTGTAGTGTGTATACATGCACTATGAAATTAATTAATAAAATATAGATAATAATAATGACTTGATATGAAGTGTACAATGCACTTCAAAATTCATTAATAAAATATAGCTATTAGCAATTACTTGATGTGAGGTATGTAGATGCACTCCGAATTCCTTAGTAAAATATAGCTATAAATAATTACTTTATGTGATTTTATACACACGTAAGAAAAGTCCAAGAAATATTGTGTTGTATACAAGACATTTTCTAATCTAGAATCTTTTTAAGTCTGTAGATGCACTCTATATTCCTTAATCAAATATAGCTCTTAATTATGAGTTATGTGATTTTCAATTTTCTAAAAATAACGAATGTGGATCCTATGGTATTGATTTTTATACACATGTAAGAAAATTCCAAAAAATGTTGTGTTGCATACAATATGAAATTCACTAATCTAAAATGTGATGTGTGTAGATGCGTTACAAAATTCCTCAGTGAATTATAGCTATTAATAACGACTTTACATATTTTTCAATTTTGTAAAAATAATGTATGCGGATCTTATGATAATGATTTTTATACACAGAAATGTTGTGTTATATACAATAAGACATTTGATAATCTAAAATGTTCTTATCAAAAAAGTTATCTACCTTTTCACTCTCAAGAAAAACTTGTATAACAAAACCTTTTAATATAATAATTAATGATCAAAAGATTTACTTCCTTCTTAAACAGTAATGAAAAATACAATTCTCATCGCAAGAAGAAGTAAACATTGCTAATATGATTATTTTATTTGCTAATCTATGATTTTCTTATTTGTCATCTTAGTAGAATAAAATCTTCATGTGGTGATGTTTCCTTGGCTTGGCCACGACCATATAACGCCCTTCCTAGAGTTGGCCCAGAGTCTGTTCACATATGGCCTCAGAATTTCCTGTCTCCATACCACTTGATATTGCAAGGATTAAAAACCAGATAGTGTCTAGAATTGAGCATCCATTTCCATCTGTGGACGACTTTCCTGTAGGCATTGAATCGACAACTAGTTTATTCAAGATAGGAAGCATAGCCTTAATACCGCTACAATTCCAAGCCATAGATTCTTGCAAGCTACATTTGGCCTTCCTACCAAGGTTCAGACGACAACACAGTTAACCAGTCAAAATAATATAATTTGTATTTTTAATTAGCCGATATTACATTTGGTTTTCATTCGATACCTATCTTACGTCTGAAACTCACCTTGGAAATTGTTTGTTGGTTTTCAATTGCCAATCATTTTTTCCGATCATCAGAAAACCATCACATTTACAACAAACTTATCAAATCAAATCGTATGCCGATGAAATCAGATCTCCTGCAATTAAATCGAATCAAATCTATAAATCAAATCTTGTAATCAATTCGTATGGTTGGGTTTCAATTGCCAATCCACTTTTCCGATCATCAGAAAACTACCATATTTACAACAAACTCTTCAAATCAAATCATATGCCGATGAAGTCAGATATCCTGCAATTAAATCAAATCTTGCAATCAAATCTAATCTAACGTAATCATTAGTTTCATTTTAAAAAGTCACTTTGAAGGGGGTGGGGAAACACCTTCACACAGTACTGTGAGATCTCAATTAGCTAAGCATGAGGGCACGGAGGATGCGACCTTTGCTGACGTGGTGTTAAGCTCTTACACTAGGTGGGATAAATATATCTTTTATAGTCAACATTGACATCAAGGTTTCTCTAGTAAAGAAGACCTCGATTATGTTTTGTGTGGGGGTCATTGGATGTTTGGTAGAATGGCTGCGGCCTTTCGTAAATGGGCTCAAAACTAGGACATTTCTGAAAATTTCTTCACAGCCACTTCGGTTTGGGTAAGATTTCCTGGCTTGCCTCTCGAATACTGGAATGAGGAAATCATTAAGGCCCCGTTTGTTTGACGGAATTCAAGCGGAATTGGCAGCGCAAATTCCAGTTTTGAAAGTAATCTGCCGTTTGTTTGTTAAGTTGCAAAACCCGGTTCTGACGTCGAAACCCGAATTTGACCCAAAAATGGGCGGCATGATCTTCCCACTGAAAAGGTGGAATTCAAAATGGAAACTGGGTTTTCAGTGTTTTTGGTCTGCATTTGATATATTTTCGGGTCCGGAGTCTTCGCGTTTTAAAAATGTGGTTTGCAAATAGGGTTTCATCCACTGCCAATTCCGCTCGAGCGCCATTCATCTTCAAACACAGCAGGGGGTTTCATCTTATGTCTGAGTTTTGATGTACAAAACCTTCGATACTATGGAAGATACACAGAGTCTTGTCCTGTCTCCAATGCTTTAGTAATCTTTTCCTCCAGACTTTCATCTGTCGAATGCCAGCAGAGAGGGTTTCATCTGTCGAACGCCAGCAGAGAGGGTTTCATTTGTCGAACGCCATTCAACCGAGGAAAACACAGCAGGGTTTCATCTGTCGAACGTCGTTCTTCATCGCGTGGAGGAGGAGGAGGATTACTGTGAGTTTTATGCTTCAGCAGTGTATTGTATTTGTGTTTATGCTTCTTCATTTAATGGTTTACCTATTTGTGCTTCATAATTTGTAGTATTTGTGGTTGCAATTGCTAAGGTCAGTGTTTGTGACAGAAGAACCCTTTACCCATATGCGTTCTATAGGATTTACATGTAAATATAAAAGGAAGC
>MU227662.1:66052-80487 GCA_018584345.1 Thuja plicata
CCACAACCCCTCTAAAAGTCCACTCTAAGAGTAATTTCGAAAATTCAATGAGGTGACCACACTCCCATCTCCCAACCCAAGGTATGCATATGGGGATTCACCAATGTACTAATCTAGGTAGGTGGACAACCATTCCCAAGCGGACATGTCATGGCCTTAGGTACAAAACACAAGTGTCAAATGACACACACAAAATTTACACGTCGTTAGCCCATGTCATATCCACTTAGGCAAAACTCACAAGGAATTAAGAAATAAATTAAAAGATTATACTACCACACTCATCCACATACGTTTACGAATGAAATTATGAAACAACGAGGTCTTGTCTTTCATTAGAAGCAACCTTGGCTCAAACTGAGTTCACAATTCCCTTTGTTTGGTTCCCCGAATAAAATACCATGGTTTCTTACCTGCACACTCAATTCAAATATCAGTAGTCTGAGAAAATAAATATACATAATAGAGAGATAAGCAATGTTCAGAATTATAAGGACATCATCAATGTACTAAGTTATTACTAAAGATCACAAGATTACATAATTCTCATTTTAAGCATTTATCATAAGGTAAAATTCACATTGCAATAAATTGAAATTCAACATTTAAATCAAATAAATCCAAATCTCATCAATAACCATAACATAATCATAATGAGTTTCCAAATCAATAGTATCAGAATTAAGGTTCATAATAGAAAACATAATATAGTCCATAAGATGCATCATAAAGCATCATGTGTCCATACATCCAAAATAATCAAATCCATGGCATAAAGCATAAATTCCATAATGTCTATAGTGCATCAGAAGCAAAGTATCATATGCTAAATCTATCATAAGCAGAAAACTGGAAAAATACGATGGGGTTTGGGGTGAGGCCTCACAATATAATAGATTTGTGCCACCTATTAGGATAGAGGATGATCAAATTAAACCATTGGGGTTATGGTTATCAGATTTTGACAATGTACTCCCAAACAAATACATTTATATATCAGATAAGGGAGAATTGGATATGAAAAGATTCAATGCACTTGTAGATGAGGCATTTAAAGAAAAGTGAGATTGTAATAAATTCATATCTGATGTTAAGAGCATAATAGATGCTAGATGGGAGAGGCAAAAGACTCAGTTGGAGAATATCCAGAATTTTGAATGGCCGAAAGAAGAGGATGTGACTGCCTGGGACAACCTGAAAAAGACCAAAAAGAAGAGACCAGTAATAGTAGATTTGGATACCATTGATGAAGAATAAAGGAATGTCAGAGTATTTAGTTCAAAGTTTTTGGCAAACAAGCAGGTTAGTCATCACCAAAAGTCAAATCAGGGACTATCCTCAAGATGCACAACCAAAGATGGCAAAGATCACATGAAGACAAAGTACATATCAGATTTCATTCCTTTATTTTGTCTTTCCACTGCTTGGTACATTCTTGTTTTTTGTCTTTTTCTCAGTTTTAGGGTTAGGTTTTTACAATCATTTGAAGCTTGTTGTATCCTTGTCTTAAGGATTCCAATATGGTTAGAACCTATAAATAGATCAAATTGTAATATTTTGAGGAGAGATGAAATATATTGGCAAGCCAGACTTCTAGATTTCAGTCTGTGTTTTTGAGCTTTTAGCCTTGATATGTATTGAAACAAAAATTTATAAATAAAATACAGTACAACTTTATTCTATATTGTTACTGTCTCTTTACTTATTGTGTGTACTCTTTTATGTTTAATTTGTAAGGCATGTTAAACATATTGGCTATAAGGTAGCTATCTAATTATTTGCAAGTTTCTTCTAAGGGGATAGTTAAACTTTGTGAGTAGTTTCAGAGAGTACAACAGTAATTGAGGATTTGATATAACATTGTGAGAGTGACAGGGTAATTTGTAAGGCACTTTACCTGAGTTGTATGTAGGTTGTAAGGCATCCTACAATATTCTTATTTGTTTATCTCTGTTGATTTATATCTTTTGACTCAATAGCCCAAGGATAAGCACTGGTCTAGAATTTTTTTGGTGATCCATCATCATCCAAAAGATTTAAAACTATTCAAAATCAATTACCTTTAGAGCATCTATTTAAAATCAATTGTATTCACAGAGTTTACATTTGGAGTTTGTTGATTTCTTAAAGAGAAAATCAAATAGGTTATTCCTCCTAAATTCATAAGAATTGTAAAAGGAAAGAAAGATGAAATTCCTTATTATGTTTTTGTCTGTCATCATCAAGATAATAATTTGGATTGTTAAGCTCTTCCTCAGAGTAATCATAGTTATTTTCATTTTCATCTATATATCTATATAGGAACAGAGCATTCAGCACATAAGCAAAATCCACTCTAAAGATACTGCCAAGTCAGTAATCAATCATAGGTAAAACTTGCCTGAGTCGGTGGATCTCAAAAAGAAAGAGGTGATAATAGGTATCCCCAGTGTTATCAAAATACCTCATCAATTAGTGTTTTCTCTTGCTTGAGTCAGAGTTTCAAAGGCATTGGGAGTTATAGATTTATTCAAGTATTCAAGCATTTTAGAGGCCCTGCAAAAAAAAACCCTAACAAATTGGTGACTCTACTGGGGAAGTCAAGTGATTAAAAATCATACCAGTTATAGTTGTCAAAGATTTTCATTTGATAGTATTCATTCATTCCTAACTATTGTTGGGTGGCGACTCGAAAGAAAATCTCTGAGATCAGTACAAATTTAGTAAGTATCTTTCATAATGAATACTAGTTCAAGAATGAAAAATAATCCTGAGAGGGCCTTAGATGGTGGAATCCCATCATCCTTGAGGATGGAGATGTCCTAGAGGAATAAAATAAACCAAGTTAGCATTGATGAAACTCTTCCAAAAGGTAAAGAAAGTAATACTAGGAGAGAGGTGAGCAACAATCAACCTTCTGATGATGGAAATACTTCAGAATATGAAGAAGCTGTGGAGAGAGTATTAGAAACACCTACAGTTACTTCTACTTCTAATGAAAGAGAGGAAACAAATACATCTAGTTCAGATTCTGAAGAAGCCCCCTCTGATGAGCTGGAAAATGAGGAAAGACATATCATGAAACAACTTGCCCTTATTCAACAAATGAAAAGGGAGAGAGAACTAAGAAAGAAAAAACATGAGCATAAGGATGTTTATAAGATTAAAAGAAGATCCTTAAGACATCAAAATATAAAAGGTAGAGAGAGGTCTCAAAAGGAACAATAAATACCACTTACTTATAGAGATTCTAGTTCACAGAAGGACACGAACAAAGGTAAGCAAAAAATGACTGAATACAGTAATGAAGAACCTAAGTTTCAGAAGCCTTTAACAGAGCAAATGTCCAAGTTGGATGTTAATTTGGAGAAATTGAGAATTGAAAAGGAGACCATGGAAAAGATGTTAGAAAAGGCACAAATGGAAGTTGCAACAATTCAAATGAAGAAGAAAATAGATTTTCTGCAGTCTTCCAAATATTTGGGAGTAGAGAATACTACAACTTTCAAAGAAAAAGCTACTACTTTTAAAGAGAATGATAGTTTTCAAAGAAAACCATTGCATACTGAAAGGTATAAATAGTTTAACTTCATTGGTATCCCTAGATATCCTAATGCATTCCCAAAAGATGTGGTTGATATAGGAGAAAATCTCCCAAAGTTCGCAGGTAACAATGTTATTTCTTGTGAAACACATTTAAGAAAGTTCATTGATTTTGTTGATGATTTAAATATCACTCATGAGGACGTATTAATGAAGCTTTTTGTTCAGTCTCTAGTAGAAGATGCTAGAGAATGGTTTAGAAGCCTTTCTAATAGTTCTATTGCGTCCATGGATGAGTTAATTGAATTATTTAATGATCAGTATGGTGATAAAACAAATAAAGGCTTTTTGTTGAATGAATTCAATAACATCAAAAAGAATTACAATGAAGATGTCACCAAGTTTAATGCCAGATTTCAAAGAGCTATGCACAAGTTGTTTCAGAAGATAAGGCTGGATGAAGAGGTATGTTTAGAAACTTATTTAAATTCCTTTGATTCTAAAATGGGATATGCTCTTAGGGATAAAAACCCTAGAACTCTTACTGATTCTTATAAGATAGTAGTGAATATTGAAATGAACAGAAGAGTGTCTAGTAAATTAAATAGGAGAGATGACTCAAGGTTTAGTAGGAGCAACCAAAAAGAACCAGAGTATAAAGAATTTAGGACTCCTATGAACAATAGGCCTTCTTACAATAATATATATAATCCTCAAAATAGAATGCAAAATCATCCTTATGGAACGCAGTTTAAGGATGGGAAGCCTATTACTCCACCTAAAAGGGAGAAAACTGATAATAGAACCCTAGAACCTCTACATAAGAATGTTGTCCATTTTTGCAATGATGATCTCTGGTGTGAAACTTGTGAAGCCCAAAACAACCCTAATTTTTGTATTGTTTCCTTAGATTTAAGAGTAAATGAAGAACAAGGAAATGAGGAGGGTGAACAATGTGATCATAATATGACAAATGCATATTCATGTCATGATATAGATTCAGATACTGAAAATGAAAATCATGATTTATATAGTTCACAGGGAAATATAGAGGCCAGTCATCAACAAGTTTTATCAGATAGTGAAGTAGAGGAGACTTATTACCATATAACATGTTATGCACAAAATAGTCAAGATGTGCCTTTAGCCAGGAGAGCTTCAGATGAAGAGAAAGCACAGATTACTGTAGATTTGGTAAATAAGGCTAGAAGCAATTACCATTTGAGAAATAGAGTAGTGGAAGGTACTGGTAGTCAGCCATTAGGTGTGTTTATAAAAGAAAACAAAATAGACACCAAATATGCACAAAAGAAGGATGGACCTGGGGAAAATGCATACAAGCCTAAGGTCAAAGTTGTAACAAAAGTTATAGAGCCTGTAATTGTACAGGAAGTAAAATCAAAAGTATAAGAAGTATGTCCTCCTCCCAAGATAGAAAACAAAAAATTTCAAAAAGAGGAACCAACTCTAAACATACACACTGAAGAAAATATCATTACTATTGAAAAATCTAAGTCCTCAGATGTAAAATATACTCTAGTTGATATGGGACACTGTTTATCCCAAATGACTGTGAAAGTACCATTTTTAGAAATGATGAGAATCAAAGAACATAAGAAGAAGGTTCTATCATTATTAAATAGTCTACCCAAAATAAAGATGCAAAATACAGAGAATATTGATAAGAGACCAATTAACAAAGGGAAAGAAGTTGAAATATTGACTTCTGAGATTCCTCAAATTTTCTTGAACACAACTTCTTCCCCTAAAGTTGTTGGCCCATTTTTTCTTTCATTGGTGATTAATGGAAGGATGCTAAAAAATTGTATGATTGATTCAGGAGCATCAAACACTATTATTCCAGTGGAAATAATGAGGTCAATGGGACAACAGGTCGATACTCCTCATGGGAGATGCCAAGCAATGGATTCTAGAGAAGTCCCTATGATTGGAACCATTGAGGCAATGCCTTACAAATTAGAAATATGTTCTGATGTGGTGTTGACTATGAATGTTTTGGTTGTTGATATACCACCACACTATGGAATGTTGTTGTCAAGAAAGTGGAGTGCCTCGATGGGAGGTAGTATACAAAGTGATTTATCATATTCTACTTTTAACATTGCTAGAAATAATGTTAGGGTGTCAAGGGAGGGTAGAACTCCTCACATGATAGAATGGTTTGAAGACACTAAAATTAACTGTTGCATTGATGTGGATATGGAGAATTTTAGAGTGCAGAAGAATGACCATTACCATCAAAGTGAAAATATGGATCCTTTGGTCAAAGAATTAAATGTACAAAGTAATGGATTGTGGAAAATATATTTTGATGGAGCTTTCTCAAAAGAGGGCTCAGGGCTGGTGTGTTATTGATATCTCCATCAGGTACAACTTTTAAATACTCCTTTTTATTGGCCTTCCAATGTACAAACAATACTGCAGAATATGAAGCTTTGTCTTTAGGGCTAGAGATTGCCATCAAACATGGAATTAAATATTTAAAAGTTTTTGGTGATTCTAAATTACTGGTAGCCCAGATCAGATCCAAATATGCAGTAAAGAATGAAAGATTAAAAATGTATAAATATGCTATTTGGGATCAAATTGAAATGTTTGATGCCTTTGATATAAGTTGGATAGAAAGGTCAAAGAATATAATGGCATATTTCCTAGCAAATGTTGCTTTGAAAAATGATGATTAGACCTTACTTGGGGTATCAATATTGGAAGTCAAGACAAGACCAGTTGTTCCGGATAACATATACAACTGGAAAGTTTTTCAGGATGACCAAGATATTCTAAAGTTCATTCAATGTCAGGAACATTATGAGAACCCTAGTATTGATTGTGGTACATTACTTGAAACTCATGATGGTAAAGATTATGTTTTGGGAAATGAGGTTGTTCAATTAGGTTCTAATCAGATTCCCATGGGTCTGGTTGAACTTGAAGCATTGTTTAGTAATCAACATAATGATTCAACAAAAGTAAGCAATGCTAAAATTCAGGACTTGGAGGAAATAAATTTAGGATCAGAAACTAGTCCACAAATTGTCTACATTGGAAAAGGTTTAGATTCCCACATAAGAACAAATTTGATTAAACTATTGAGAAAATATAAGTTTGTTTTTGCATGGTCATATGAAGACTTGAAAGCTTATAGGGAAGACCTTTTCCAGCATGAAATCCCACTGAAATCAGAGATACAACCATTTAGACAAAAACAAAGGCCTATTAACTCATTTTTGGCTCCTAAGATGTAGCAAGAGTTGATGAAGTTGAAAGATGCTGGGATAATCCAGCCAATCAGACATTCAAGATGGGTCTCAAACTTGGTGCCAGTGAGGAAAAAGAATGGTGACATAAGATTGTGTGTGTATTTTAGGAATTTAAATATTGCTTCATTAAAAGATAATTATTCCTTGCCTAATATGGAAACAATGTTACACAAGGTGACCGGTTGTGACTTGTTGTCTATGATGGATGGTTTCTGAGGATATAACCAAGTCTTAGTTAAAGAATCAAAACAGTACAAAACTGCATTTGCCACCCCATTGGGAACCTATGTTTATATCATAATGCCATTTGGATAGATAAATGCAGGAGAAACTTTTCAAAGGGCCATGGATGTTGCTTTTAAGGAATTCATTGATTTATTTATGGTCATTTATCAAGATGATTTAACTACATATTCCAAGAGAGTTGAGGATCACTGTGAGCACCTAGGTAAAATTTATAATAAAGCTTTAGAATATGGTCTGTCACTGAATCCCAAGAAATGTCATTTTGCAGTACGAGAGGGAAAGTTGCTTGGACACATAGTGTCTAAGGAGGGGGTAAGAATAGACCCTAAAAGAGTAGAAGTAACTCAAAAAGTTATTGCTCCAAAGAACCTGAAAGGAGTACAATCTTTCTTAGGAAAGATCAATTTTGTCAGAAGGTTTATAGCAAATTTTGCAGAGATTGTCAAACCTATTGTAAAGTTGCTAAAGAAAGATGCAAAATTTATTTGGAATGAAGAATCCCAACAGGCATTTGAGAAAATAAAGAAAGCAGTATAGGAAGCTCCAGTTCTAAAATCTCCAGATTATAGTAAGACCTTTTCTCTATTTTCATTTGCATCTTATCATACAATTGCTGCTATTTTACTACAAAAAGATGAACAAGGATTTGAACATCCAATAGCTTTTTATAGCAAATCTCTACAAGCTACATAGCTTAATTATGAGATGATGGAGAAGAAGGATTATGCTTTGGTAAAAGTTGCAAAGTCTTTTAGGCCATATTTGGTCTGTGCCTAGATACAAGCATATGTTCCTCACTCAGCAGTGAAAGATATTCTTACATAGTCAGAAGTTACCGGTAAGAGATGCAAGTGGATAAATAGAATACAAGAATTTAATCTTGAAATCCATATTACAAAGTTAATAAGAGGGGAAGATTAGGCCAAACTCATGACAGAAGAAAACTTGGATTTAGTACAAGTAAATCATATAGAGACACATGATCAAACTGTTACAAGTATAGAAAGACAACCATTTTATACTGATATTTTGTTTTTCCTAAAAAATGCCAAGTGTCCTGATCATATGACAGAAAATCAAAAAAGAAATTTGAAGTTGCAAACCCAAAAGTATAATTTGATTCAAGGAGACTTGTATTGGAAGGACACGAATGGTGTATTGTTGTTATGTCTAGATAAATAGCAAGCTGAAAAAGTTTTAAGTGAAATGCATGCAAGAGAATGTGGAGGTCATTTTTCTGCCAAGACTATTGCCCATAAGATTTTAAGGGTTGGGTACTATTGGCCCAGTTTATTCAAAGATACCTATGAATATGTCATAAAGTGTGAGCCTTGTCAAAGGTTCTCAAATAAGCTTAAATTTTCAGGAGCTCTATTGTTAAACCCAGTAAGTACTGAGGCCCCTTTTACTATATGGGGAATTGATTTCATTTGTGAATTTAAAGAGAAATATAGTGGGGGACACAGTTGGATACTGGTGGCCATGGATTATTTTACCAAATGGATTGAGGCCATTCCTACAAAAAGGGCAACAAGTAGGGTAGTCATTGAATTTCTAATGGAAAATATTATGACTAGATTTGGTGTACCTTCTAAATTAGCAATGGATAATGCCATGAGTTTTAGATTAGAAGAAATAATAGATTTCTGTGAGAAATATGGGATTACAATATCATATTCATCCCCATATCATCCACAGGAAAATAGAAAAGCTGAGTCTAGTAATAAAAATATTTTGAAAATATTGAAAAAGACTCTTGAAAAGAATAAAAGGGCATGGCATACTAAATTGAAGCTAGCACTTTGGGCTGACAGAATAACAGTTAAGAGAGCAGCAGGAAAGTCTCCATTTGAGATGGTATATGGTTTACAATCAAGAATGCCTATCAGTAATTTGTTACCAGTATATCAGTTTATACAAGAAGAATAGTTAGATGTTTCTGACACTATGCAAAATAGAATGATCCAGTTGGTAGATTTGGACGAGACAAGAAGAAATAGCTAGAAAGAAAACATTAAGTTATAATAGAAGATGTACTACCTATTTGATAGAAGGGCTACTAAAAGAAAATTCCAACCAGGTGACCTAGTTCTTCAGTGGAATACGAGAGCAGAGGATAAGGGAAAGCACAAAAAATTTGAGTCTTTAATGGCTTGGACCTTTTGTTATTTCACAAAGCTATGGAAAGGATTCTTATCTGTTGAAGAATATGAGTGGGGAATATTTTGAGTTACCTGTGCATGGACAATTTCTCAAGCCCTTTTTCAATTAAAGATTCAAGGTTCATGCACAGATAAGTATGTATCATATTGTAAATACTTTCCTTTAGTTGTGTGTTTCCCTTCTATAATAGGTTTAGTTGGCATTCCTCTCAATTTTTGTAGTGGTTTGCAACCAGATATTCTAAGATCTTTTGCCATAAACTGTGTTTAGTCAATCCATAGATAGAGCTTCTATTAGTGGTATTTCCTATTTGATGTTTGCCTTAAATTTTTTTGGAGTTGTCGGTCATCCCCTGTATCCTGAAAGATAAGTTCATGTTTAAAAATGATGATATTATGCTGTTAGTAGGTCTTGTTGCCTCAAAATCATATTAAGAATTTCAAAAAACCTTAAACCCTAGTATTTCCTAGGGGAAAATGTAAAGAAGACCTAATTTTCTGAAACTGATCCTATTTTCTTGTTACCTTTTTGGCACTTAAGTTAAATTTATTTGCATGTGCCTTATTTCTTAGTCACGGGGTCTCGTAAGAGAAAGAAAATATTCTTTATTACCATGAGTCTTGGCGAAAAGTATTTTTCATGTAGTCTCTTGATCAGTTGGAATATGCTAAAATAATAAGGATACTTCATGACCACCGTTGATTCTAAGACAAGATTTGACGGCAGTCGCTGATGACATGTAACTTATTGAATGTTTGATAATGTTAAGTCGAAGATGATGCAAGACATTAAATCAGTTAATGGTTTATATTGTCATTAATGTCAACTTGATATCATCTGTATGGTCATGTACATAATGCCAAAGACTTCAGAGAATCAATGGAACAGAGATTATGGTTTCAACAATGCATAAAAGTCAAATATTCACTAAGTAAGAGACAACACTGACAGAGTGCACACCATCGGTAAAGGCAAAGTAAAAAGTCACACTGATGCCCAATGAGAAGAAAACAGTGTTTCCCAATGAAGCAAAATCCTATGATGCCTAATGGATGGAGATCTCAAAGCCAACTGGATTTGCACCGACGGAACTGGCAGTTGTCACCGACGACTAACTATAGAGTTGATTGACAGAACAGAGAGTTCAAAAAATGACAAAATATCTAGCTGGCAGAGCTTAAGGATAGACTTAACTGGTTGTTTTATTTGTTTTATTTGACCACAGTTAAGTAATTGATTTAAAGAATATTTATACAGTTGGCAAGAAGATAACTACGAGATAAATCATGAGTTAAAGCCGTAAATCAGATTGGCTAGATTGTTTTTCACGCCAAGAAAAAAAATCAAGAATCAAGAATTAAGGAGCATCATATCTATATAAGAGACAAAAATAATTCATTTCTGTAAGCAGTTAGATACATGGAAGGGGAGTGAAAAGAAAAAGGATGTCGAAGAGAATATGGTGAAGGATAAACTTCATACAGTCCTGATCAATCAAGCTAAAGGAGAGCTAAAGAATTATGTAGACACCGATGAACAGTGAAGCACAACATCACAGAGCATAAAGTGTGGAGCACAAAGAATTGATTTGATACATTGATCAGAGAGGTATTGTACTTAAATAGATCTAAAAATTGACAATTTAAATTGCATTAGAAACAAGTCACAATGTTTCAGTTTAACCATTGAAGCATCAAGTCTCTTAACAGAGCAAGACTTAACCGTCTTCTATAATTGAGGTATGTCCTAACAGATTGCCAAAAAGGTTGATTAATGAAAGTAGCATTGAATTTGTATAAAGCCTATTGACACCCTAAGAAGAAGGTTTATTCAAGGATAGTAGCAAGATTTTCCTAAAGCCTATTGACAGTCTAAGAAGGAGGCTGATTCAAGGATGGTAGAAAAATAGATGCCAGATACTAAGTGATAATCTATATATAAAATCCTCTGACAAGGTCACACTTAATAGTATATTTGTAACCTTTAATAGGGTTGGCTCCTAATAGGGCTCACTTCAGAAGAGTGAAAATTTGGGGTACCGGTCCCAGTGGTTTTTTTCCCTTAACATGGTTTCCAAGTTAAAATCCATGTGTTATGTGTGTATGGTCTATTACTTTATTGTTTTACATTTCACATATGCATTTCTATATTGATTGGTATACTTTGCATATTTACTGAGTATCGGTAAATAGTGTTACTGCTTATCAGTTATCAAGGAGAATAAGGACAGATAAGGTAAACTGACAGACAGTTAATTGTTTCAAGTATTTCATGGCATGCATCTTGTAGGGACTTAATAATCTGAGGTGTATTGATTGGTGGTTAAAGATTAAAAGATAAATTTTTGAGGCCACTGATTCAACCCCCCCCTCTCAGTTATTACTAACAATTGGTATCAGAGCTTGTGTTCTTAGAAGGAAGGTTTCAAGACCTAAGTAAAGATCACAAGATGAACATACGAGATGTGCCCATGTTGAACAAAGACAACTTTTCTTCATGGCAAAGCAGGATAATACTCCACTTATCAGGTATTGGTAATGATGTTGCTCAATACTTAGATACTGAATATGTGTTTCCTATAGGACCATTGACAGTAGATCAATTGAGAGTGAAGCATGAGCATAAATGCATGGTTATAGAGCTTTCTTCCTCACTCTCTGATACTGAATTTGAAGATGTCAAGGATTGCACAACTGCAAAGAAAATGTGGGACAAACTGAAGCTTGTACATGGAGGTGATACAAACATTCTGAGAGCCAAGGAAGAAAGCCTTAGAGGAAAGTTTGATGATCTCAGAATGAAATAAGGTGAAAACATTAGATAGTAAAACACAAGAATAAAAGAAGTAGTCAATGCCATACGAGGTGTTGGAGGTACAGTTGAAGAGGACACAGTGGTAAGTAAAATCTTAAGAACCTTATTTCCTGTATATGCTATTAGAGTTTCTGCTATTCAAGAAATGAGAGCAGTAGAAAACAATACAATTACTCTTGATAGCCTAATTGGTAGACTAATTTCATTTGAGATGAATAACTTTGACAATAGTGTCTTACCAAGTTTAGAGTCTGCATTTAAGTCTTCTATGAAAATAAGAAAACCCACTAATAGATGCTCATCCAGAAGGGACAGTGAAAGTGAAAGTGAAGAAGAAGATCTAGATGAAATAGAAGCACTTATGGCCAGAAGAATACATAGAGGCAAATGTAAATACAAAGGCAAGTTACCACTTGTATGCTTTAATTGTAAAGAGATTGGACACTTTGCTGCAAGATGTCCTAACAAAAGAAAAGATGACAGAAGTGATGATAGATATTTTGAGAAGAAATCTGACAGAGGTGACAAAAAATATTACAGAGGTTACTGACAATCAGAAAGAAAGGATACCTGAGACTACAAGGACAAAGGAAAGAAGGCTAGCTACCTAGCTGTATGCAAAGATGAATATTCTGACACTGAACCGGATGATGACATTGAGATAGTATTTGTAGCTGTGAAGGATGATTCAGATGAAGATGAAAGATATGAAGAAACTAAACTCATATCTAAGGTTAGTAAGAATGATATCTGGATTATAGATAGTGGCTGCACTCACCATATGACCGGTGACAAAGAAAATTTTAATACTTTTGAATACTATAATGGTGGTACAGTAAGAATGGGAAATGATACACCTTTTCCAGTTGAAGGTAAAGGAACAATAATGCTGAATAACCTGATTAAATGTGAAAATTATTATTGGGTAAAAGGATTAAATTATAATCTGTTGAGTGTCTCTTAGCTGAATAATTCATGTCACAGTGTAGCATTTGAAAATAAGAAGAAAAAGATCTTCAATGAATCAGGAAAGTTGATTGGTACCGGTGAATAGACTAAAGGTAACTTATTCTATTTGAATGATACTAATCCCACTTGCTTAATGACTAGAAATGAAGACATATGGTTGTGGCACAAAAGATTATGTCATGTGAATTTTGAGAACATGATGAAAATAAGCAGAAAAAGGTAAAATGATAGAGTCTAGTTTCAAAAGAAAAGCCCATACATCTGATGATATTCTAGAATTAGTCCATACTGATTTATGTGGACCTATGAGGACAAAGAGTTATTATGGAGATAGATATTTTATTCTCTTTGTTGATGATTACTCTAGAATGATGACAGTCGTGTTTCTAAAAGAAAAATCTAAAGCATTCAAGATGTTTAAATGGTATAAGGCTATGGTAGAAAAACAAAGTGGTAAGGATCTAAAATGTTTAAGATCAAATAGAGGAGGAGAATTTATATTAGATGAATTCACAAATTTTTGTAATGAGCATGGTATAAAAAGATAGGTTTCTACACCAAGGACTCCACAACAAAATGGGATTGCTAAGAGAAGAAACAGATCAATAGTTGATTGTGCAAGAACACTGATGATAGAGAAGAACATCACCCAAATCTTCTGGAGGGATGCTGTCAGCACTGCTGTTTATACACTTAACAAAGTACAATTTTAGAAGGACACAAAGAAGACTCCTTATGAGCTATGGTATGGTAAAACACCCAACGTAAGTTACTTCAAAATATTTGGTAGTCAATATTATGTCTTAAAGGATGATAGAAATGGAAAGCTTGACGCCAAAAGTGATGAAGGTATTTTTCTGGGGTATTCTACCAAGAGCAAATCTTTTACATGTCTAATCAAGGCTTCTAACAAAATAGTGGAAAGTGCAAATGTGAAGATTGATGAATTTCTAGAAAAGAATGAGATGCTAAGCACAAAAGAATAAGAAGACTACAACAAGTTTGTATATTGTGAAGATCCCATAACTCTACCCGAGCAACAGTGCTGAATTATAAAACAACAGAATGTTGCAACCGACGATCAAAATCCTGTTACCAATAGTCAGGATAATGATCAAGATAATGTGCAAGGTAATGAAGATCAAGTTGATACATGAAGAGCTATACCTGTACTTGCTAGATATGTAAGAAGAAACCATCTAAAGGACCAAATTATAGGAGATAAGAAAGATGGTACGAGAACAAGAAGTAAGTCTTTAAACTCAAATTGCTTAATTTGTGAGTTTGAGGAAAAATATGTCAATGCTGCACTGGATAATGAAGAATGGATAAGTGCTATGAATGATGAGATTGAACAGATTGAGAAGAACAAGACATGGTCACTTGTGCCAAGACCAGATGACAAGAATGTCATCGATACTAAATGGATATTCAGGAATA
>MU227662.1:80597-96437 GCA_018584345.1 Thuja plicata
TATAAAGGATTCAAAGTATATCAAATGGATGTCAAGTCAGCATTTCTAAATGGAATACTTGAAGAAGAGGTATACATTGAACAACCAGAAGGGTTTGTGGATCTAGACAAGAGGAACATGGTATGTAAAAATCACAAAGCCTTGTATGAACTAAAACAAGCTCCCAGAGCCTGGTATGAACGACTCCATTCTTATCTAATAAGTATTGGATTCATAAGGACCAGTGAACATAGTAATCTTTATTTGAAAGAAGATACTGATGCTAACACTTTGATAGCTGAAATATTTTTTGATGACATCATATTTGGAGGCAATGATATGCTATGCAAATCATTTGCTGATGAAATGAGCAAAGATTTTGAGATGTCTATGTTTGGAGAGATCAAGCTCTTCCTTGGTCTACAGATCATTCAACAAAGTGAAGGTATTTTCATTACACAATCCAAATACATCAAAGAGGTCCTAAAAATATTCAAGATGGAAGATTCCAAACTTGTTGGAACATCGATGGCTACTGGATGCAAATTGACAAAGGAAGACAAGACAAAAGAGGTAAATCAGACTTTGTACAAATCAATGATAGGAAAACTCATGTATGTAGTACACACTAGACCAGATATTGCACATGCAGTAGGTATTGTTGCTATATTTTCTGCTAACCCCAAGAAATCACATATGACTACTGTGAAAAGAATTATAAGATATATGAAGAATATTGAGGAATTTGGCTTATGGTATAGAAGAGAAGGCAAATTTGAACTAAAAGTGTTTACCGATGCTGATTGGGCTGGAAATCTTGATGACCAGAAGAGCACAACCAGAGGAGCATTCTTTATGGGTGAAAGACTTGTCACATGGATTAGAAAAAAGCAAGGATGCATCTCTCAATCTACTGCAGAAGCAGAATATGTTGTTGCTATTGCAAACTGCTCAAATATTGCATGGATCAAACAGTTGCTAGAAGGTATGCATATGAAGATCTCAGAACTAGTGATTATATATTGTGATAACACTAGTGTAATAAACATTTCCAAGAATCCAGTCATGCATGCAAAGACTAAACACATTTCCATCAAGTAACATTATTTAAGAGAACAAGTTCAAGAAAAAGAGGTGATACTTGAATATGTGCAATCAAAAGAACAATTGGCTGATATATTCACCAAGCCACTGCCAAAGAATACATTTGAATAATTGAGAAAGAGACTAGGGGTCAAACCCATGTCTACGAGTCAGTAAAGGATTGAAGGCTGCATCAGCCTATATATTATCAGAATATCATTCATGTTGATGCAAGAAAAAGATGAACTTCAACACTACATCTATATACAGAAAGGTATATATCATAACTGAGCACCAGAGAATATTGTTATATTGCTGATGGATAAGGGAAATTCAAGGAATATATTATGGATAGACAAAAATAGTAATTTGACATAAAATGTCAGATATTTGTGAGAAATTTGTTTGGCATTGTTGTCAAAGGGAGAGAATGTATCCATATTATCATTAGAAACTATTCATTAATAGATTACTCCAAATAGGGAGAGATCATATCCATAGGGAGAGAATTTGTATGAAGAAATCATATGTAAAAGGAGAGTTGTTGACAAAAGACAGAGACATCAAAGAAGAAGAACAGTCAAGAGAGAAATTGACACAAAAAGAGAACACAACACATCAGAAGAAGAAACACAGAAATCTGCAAGAATCAAATCTATGCTAACACAGAGCTTACCGGCAGTCAGACATTTCTATCAGTTATAAAAAAAAACTGTTTGCTAATTTGGTGAATCTAAACAATTGTATTTCATATTGTACTAGAAATAGTATAGTGCGATAATATAGTATGTTGCCATCAATGGAAAATGGAGAGATTGATGACATGTAATTGATTGGATGTTTGATAATGTTAAGTTGAAGATGATGCAAGATATTAAATCGGTTAATGGTTTGTATTATCATTGATGTCAACTTGATATCATCTGTATGATGATGTACATAATGCCAAAGACTTCAGAGAATCAATGGAACAAAGATTATGCTTTCACCAATGCATAAAAGTCAAGTATTCACTAAGTGACAGACAACACTGACGGAGTGCATACCATCGGTAAAGACAAAGTAAAAAGTCACAATGATGCTCGATGAGCAGAAGATAGTGTTGCTCGACAAAGCAAAATCCTATGATGCCAAATGGATGGAGATCTTGAAGCTAACTGGAGTTGCACTGACAGAACTGGTAGTTGTTACCGATGACTAACTGCAGAGTTGTCCGACAGAACAAAGAGTTCAGAAAATGACAAAATATCTAGCTGGAAGAGCTTAAGGATAGACTTAACTGGTTGTTTTAATTGTTTTATTTGACCATAGTTAATTAATTGATTTAAAGAAGATTTATATAGTTGGAAATAAGATAACTACGAGATAAATCAGGAGTTAAAGCCATAAATCAGATTGGTTGGATTATTTTTCACGCCAAGAATAAAAAATAAAGAATCAAGAATTAAGTAACATCATGTCTATATAAGAGACAAGCATAATTCATTTCTGTAAGCAGTCAGATACACGGAAGGGGAGTGAAAATAAAAAGGATGGTGAAGAGAATCTGGTGAAGGATAAACTTCATACAGTCTTGATCAATCAAGCTAAAGGAGAGCTAAAGAATTCTGCAGACACTGACGAACAGTGAAGCACAACATCATAGAGCAGAAAGTGTGGAGCATGAAGAATTGATTTGATACATTAATCAGTGAGGTATTGTACTTAAATACATCTAAAAATCTTCAATTCAAGTTGCATTAGAAACAACTCACAATGTTTTAGTTTAACAATTTAAGCATCAAATCTCTTAATAGAGAAGGACTTAACCATCTTCTATAATTGAGGTATATCCTAACAGATTTCCAAAAAGGTTGATTCATGAAAGTAGCATTGAATTTGCATAAAGCCTATTGATAGCCTAAGAAGAAGGTTGATTCAAGGATGGCAGAAAGATTTGCCTAAAGCCTATTGACAGTCTAAGAAGGAGGTTGATTCAAGGATGGTAGCAAAATAGATGCCAGATACTAAGTGACAATTTATATATAAAATCCTCTAACAAGGTCATACTTAATAGTGTGTTTGTAACCTTTAACAGGGTTGGCTCCTAGTAGGGCTCACTTCAGAAGAGTGAGAATTTGGGGTACTGGTCCCAGTGGTTTTTTCTCTTAACAGGGTTTTGACGTTAAAATCCATGTGTTATGTGTGTATGGTATATTAATTTATAGTTTTACATTTCACATATGCATTTATGGATTGATTGGTATAATCTGCATATTTACTGAGTATCGGTAAATAGTTTTACTGCTTATCGGTTATCAAGGAGAATAAGGACAGAGAAGGTAAACCGACATATAGTTAATTATTTCAAGTATTTTATGGCATGCATCTTGTAGGGACTTAATAATATGAGGTGTATTGATTTGTGGTTAAAGATTAAAGGATAAATTTTTGAGGCCACTGATTCACCCCCCCCTCTCAGTTATAACTAACAGTCGCGTTGTCTTGAGATTTAATAAGAGTTAAAGATTTTGTAAAGCAACTTTGAGACTATGCAGTCACGTTGTCTCCTGATATAACTCAAGGTTATGGGTTAAAGTTTATAAGTTAACAGTTTAAGGGTTGTCACTAAGTCTCATGATTAAAAGTGAGTTAAGAAAAAGAATAAGAGACTTAGCGATAACCGTTGATCAAAGATTGCATCCAGCGGTAGTTGGGAAGTCTCATGATTGAAACAATAGTTCACAAATTATCAAGCGACCTAGATATTACTCAGTCACCAAGTCTCTTAATAAAATGGAGGTTAGAAATTAGTTTGAAAACAACACAGCCGCCAAATCTCCTGAGGTAACTACAGTTATCTAGATTATCATACAACAAGGAGACTACTCAGTCACTAGGTTGCTGGAAGTTAATCAGAGTTAAAAAGTGACTTTTCAGTAGTGCCACCATGGAAAATTGTTAACCAATTAGATTTTAATGATTATAACAGATGGAAAAGTAGTCGTAGTATGAGTAAATATGGCCAATCAGATTTGATTTCAATTACACTTTGAATTTATAAGGTTTTTGTGCGAAACTGCTCATCAGAAATTGATTGTCTGAAAGTTTGAATGCCATGGCTAGAACCAGAAATTGATGACATAGTATGTGAAACTAATTGTGGAAGTGACTGAATGCTAGTTTACCAATTTGAGGAGATGTATGCATTGAATTATTGATTATAAGTATGTTTCCTTGTTATCATTTCATTTTATCAATTTTTCTTTTTCTCAGAAGCAAAGAGTTTGCAAAATTTTAAGTACTTTTTGAGTAAGTAAAATTTCCAGAAACAAATAATTCAAAAGGTGATTTAGTAGTTTAGAATTTGACAAAGAAAGAAAGCTATAGTGAGTTTGGTGGTTGAATTCAAAATTTAAAAAGGGTTTATATATTGGTAGCAAGGGTTTGTTGATAGATTTGTTTCAATATTGGTATCAAAATTTCATAACAGAACAAGGCAAAATGAGTCGAGCACAGAGCATGGCTTCTACTAGTGGAAAAAATGATGATGTCGAGGATGAGTCAAAAGGGAAGAGAAATTATTTAGATGAATTTCTTACTTTATTGCCAGGGTCAAGCCAGAACAAAAAGGTAAGTGCTGATACCTTAATAGATAACATGGTTTATATTAGAGATGCAAAGACGCCTGGGTCTTCAGGGTATTCAATGTTTAATTAATTTTTTAAGAATAGTGATGAACCCATGCCTATCTCAAACTCTTGGAATTGTGGGTTAGCTAGGTTAATTGTCCCATATGTGTTTATTGATGTTGATTTCATACTAGAGTTGGCCAGTAGGTATGATCCCTTGTCCAAAATTATTAAAAGGGATGATGGAAAGCCTCTTCTTACCCTAGACTGTAATACATTTATGAAAGATTTTAATGTATACTACCCCATGACTACTGAGATAAACCTTCAGAGATTGGAAAATAGATATGTTAGGGAAATGGGCATTGCAGCCAAGGATATCAAGGATTTCCATGTCCCTAAGAAGATGAAAGAATACATACATCCAATGGCCGGTACAACCCCATATTTTTATAAGGACAGGAATTTCTATGTCAAAAATATAGCTTATGCACTATGTAGATTGCTGGGAAAAGATGCTGGAGCTGACAAAATTACCTCAGACATTTTAATGATGGTATTCGATATGCAGAGTTTCCATACCATTTCCAACAATGACTACATTCAATACATCATTGATAAAATGCATCAGGGCTTTGTTGATATCCAAAGCAAGAAGGATCACCCAAGGTTTTTACACTATTTAGTAATCATGCATTTGATCCTATATCATAATTTTCCAATTATGAATTGTCATAACTTGCAACCACAGAGATTTTACCATGGCCATGATAACCCTGTTCAGTTTTGGCTTAAAATATGGAATAATACTTCCAGGGAATAGGAGTTCTATGCTTTTGAGAATTGGATAATATATCCAATTCTTAAATGTTTAGGTGTAGAGAAGACCAGATTGCCTGTTAAGGTTATCCAACTATTGAGGCCTTGTCAATATTTGGAAAAATGAACAGGAGATCATAATTGGGGTGATTTCTATTTTGAGAAGAACTTTACAATAATGAGGGTTTATGGTTCCCTCAACCCCCACATATTTTGCCATTTTATGTGCCACCAAGGATAGCAACAGTTGAATTCATTAGACAACTGATTCTGGTTGAAAATGAGCACTTGGCTCCACATAGGAAGGGTACTTTTACCCCCAGGCAGTTCAGAATCTACAATTTCACTATTGGGAAGAAGGTTGTGGACCCAATAAATGCCTGGATGAATCACTACAGGATGAGTTTTTCCTTCCATAGGCATGTGGATATAGAGGGATTCATCATCAATGCAAGAGAATTGCTTACACCCACTATACCTTACACCAAAATACATGAAGAATGTATGGAGGAGGACTTGATAAGAAATATCATGGAAGATGAAGAAATAAACAAAAGAGCAATTAAGTTCAATGAACTTTTGGACCTGGAAAGGCAGGTGAAGGGAAAATGACTAAAATTTGGAGGTTTCTTTCCCAATTTTCCATATTTGAAAAGGCTAGAGGCAATGATTGAAAATCATACTCATATATGTAATCAATTAGAAGAAGCATTGGTAGTTCCTGAGAAAGGCCATAAAGACCATTCTGAGTCTGATTATGATGATGATAGTGTTCAGGGCTGTCCCTCACCAGTTTCTCATCTAGAGTATCAAGCAGTTCCCCTACGGTGTATGATGGAGGAGAAAACATCATTGAGTTGACAGAGGTCCCTGAAAAGGAGATCATGAATGAGCCTCCACCTAAGAGGAAAAAATTGGAAATAGGTGAACCTTTCCAAAGGAAAAGAACAGACAAGATTGGAGCATTAATAAAAGGGGATAGACCCTATGATGATTTACTTAGAAAATAGATCAGGGTTGGAAAAGGCTACAAAAGGATATAGAGGAAGATGAGTAATTCCCTCTGAGATCATGTACTGATGAAAGATTGATTCATCAAGAGGAATTCCTCAAGGATGATAAATTCACCAAAACAAAGCAAGTGAAAGACTTTCTAATATGGAATAAACAACAAAAATTTAAAAAGCAGTTGCAATTAGAAGGTGTTGATCCAGTCACCCAACAAGCTATCCAAATGTTACAGGATTATGATCCTGAATCAGAAGAGATTACTCCTGAACAAGCAAGACAACTAGTAAAAGCTAGTGGGATACTACTTGTGGAAGGCTGGGACATAACTACAACAATCATTATTGACCAAAAAAGGAGATAGCCTGATATGAAATTTTTGCTAGAGACCCAGGTTGGAGACATGGTCAAAGGATTTGGGTATAGCCCTAAAACCGAAGCACTTGCAATATGGAGCTTAGCTCCAAAGGATTAGAAACCAGCCCTTCTAAATATTCAAGAGAAGATGGAAGGAAATAAAATTATTTGGACCCTCCAAAATACAGGGGATCTTGAGATATCCCAACTTCTAACCAATGTTTCTCAGCTTAATGAAGCTAAAACAGTTCAACTCTCAGAGAAATTGCAGAAGATTACTAGTGATGCTAGTGATATTTAAAAGATAGACAGCTCGCACTGATAAAAATTAAGGAAAAGGATATGCTCATAAATGAGCTTCCCAAGAAGCTAATGGAAATTGCAAAACCCACTCCTGTTGATCCTAAAGAGGTAGTGGATGCTAAAATCTAGACTGAAGATACAGGGGATACATTGATTGAAACAGAGCAGGGAGCCATTGAACATAATGGTGTGATTTTGGAAGCATTGGTATCAATTTTATAGCATAGAATCAATGCTATTAAGGATAAGATGGATATAGTATATGGGGCATATGGTAGATTGCCAGGTATATAGACTAAGGTCACAATTTTTCTGATAATTTTGAACCCCTATTATGCTACTTGGTCTATAAGCACTACACTTTTTGAAAGACTAGTATTAGTACAACCATTGAGATGAGACATACAAGAAATAGTAACCTTGGTTGGTACTGAGATAAAACAAATTGGTGCTACTCTATCTTTCTTCAAAGGAAAGACCAACCAAGTTGATGCTAAGTTAAAGATGTTTGAGTCAGGATATAATAGATTTGTGCCACCTATTAGGACAAAGGATGGTCAAATAAAACCATTGGGGTTATGGTTATTAGATTTTGACAATGTACTCCCAAATAAAGATATTTATATATCAGATAAGGGAGAATTGGATATGGAAAGTTTCAATGCACTAGTAGACGAGGCATTTAAAGCAGAGTCAGATTGTAATAAATTGATATATGATGTTAAGAGCATAATAGATGCTAGATGGGAGAGGCAAAAGACTCAGTTGGAGAATATCTAGAATTTTGAATGGCCAAAAGAAGAGGATGTGACTGCATGGGACAACCTAACATAGCCCAAAAGGAAGAGACCTATAACAGTAGATTTGGATACCATTGATGAAGAATAAAGGAGTGTCAGAGTATCTAGTTTAGACTTTTTGGCAGACAACCAGGTTAGTCATCACCAAGAGACAAATTAGGGACTATCCTCAAGATGCACAACCAAAGATGGCGAAGATCACATGAAGAAAAAGTACATATCAGATTTCATTCCTCTATTTTATCTTTCCATCGCTTGGTGCATTCTTGTTTTTTGTCTTTTTCTAAGTTTTAGGGTTAGGTTTTTACAACCATATGAAGCTTGTTGCATTCTTGTCTTAAGGATTCCAAGATGGTTAGAACCTATAAATAGATTAAATTATAATATTTTGAGGAGAGATGAAATATATTGGCAAGCCAGACTTCTAGATTTCAGTCTGTTTTTTTGAGCTTTTAGCCTGTTTTTTTGAGCTTTTAGCCTTGATATGTATTGAAACAGAAATTTATGAATAAAATACAGTACAACTTTATTCTATATTTTTGCTGTCTCTTTACTTATTATGTGTACTCTTTTATGTTTAATTTGTAAGGCATGTTAAATATATTGGCTATAAGGTAGCTATCTAATTATTTGCAAGTTTCTTCTAAGGGGAGAATTAAACTTTGTGAGTAGTTTCAGAGAGTAGAGCAGTAATTGAGGATTTGATATAACCTTGTGGGAGTGACAAGGTAATTTGTAAGGCACTTTACCTAAGTTGTATGTAGGTAGTAAGACATCCTACAATATTCTTATTTGTTTATCCCTATTGATTTATATCTTTTGACTCTATAGCCCAAGGATAAGCACTGGTCTAGAATTTTTTTGGTGATCCATCATCATCCAAAAGATTTAAAACTATTCAAAATCAATTACCTTTAGAGCATCTATTTAAAATCAATTGTATTCACAAAGTTTACATTTGGAGTTTGTTGATTTCTTAAAGAGAAAATCAAATAGGTTATTCCTCCTAAATTCATAAGAATTGTAAAAGGAAAGAAAGATGAAATTCCTTATTATGTTGTTGGCTGTCATCATCAAGATAATGATTTGGATTGTTAAGCTCTTCCCCAGGGTAATCATAGTTAATTGCATTGTCATATATGTATCTATATATGAACAGAGCATTCATCACATAAGGAAAATCCAGTCTAGAGATACTGCCAAGTTAGTAATGAATCATAGGTAAAACCTGCCTGAGTCAGTGGATCTCAAAAAGAAGGAGGTGATAATAAGTATCCCCAGTGTTATCAAAATACCTCATCAATTATTGTTTTCTCTTTCTTGAGTTAGAGTTTCAAAGGCATTAGGAGTCATAGAGTTATTCAAGTATTTAAGCATTTTAGAGGTTCTACAAGAAAAAACCCTAACATGGATCAAAGTGAGAGGTCTGGTTGGAGTTTTGGTATGGTGGAGGCACTAGGTGTCCTAGGATGATGTTGGTGCTAGAAGCTAATTTTGAAAAGCATATAAATATGCATTCTTCCGCAGATCATCATCCCAAACTCTTAAAACCTTTCCTTCTATATTTCCTCCACATAGAAGGCAATCTGTTTACATGGGTCATCACCTTAACCACCTAACGACAAATTCAACTCGTTATCAAAGTCAAATTTGTGATAGACAAATGCTAGCCAGAGACAGCTCATTCAAAGAATGGATTTTTAGAAGTTCAAGTTGAATGTGTAGAAAGTCAAGAATGGATTTTTAGAAGTTTAGAGAGTCAAGAATGGATTGTTAGTCAATTGGTTTTATCAAGTAGAGATTTTAGGCACACCTCTCAATGAGTATAAATAGAGACCCTAAGTCTTGGTATTTTGAACTGTAACAGATTAAAGATTGAATCCTTTGTCCTCCTTCTCTTAATATCACTTCAAGGTAATGGGAACATATTATGATGGATTCTTCTATGTCATCTTCATCTTAATTCTATGACTAAGTATCCCAAAAAAGAAAAATTGAAATTGCTAATACAAGATAAACAAGCTTTTAGTACTTTCTGTTAGAAACACTTAGGGGGGGGGGGGGGAATCANGGGGTGAATCAGTGTTTATCTATTAATTATATTTCAGCCAATTAAACATATATCAAATGTGCATCCAAAGAAACATAACACAAGAACACATAACACATGATATGATTATGGAGAGCCTTGAACAGAGGAAAACTCAGATGGGGATTAGTACCCACAAAATATTGTACTAGGTATAATGAACATGTTAAAGTTCCTTTGCCCTGTTAGAAGCAGTATTTACAAATTAAGTACAATGACCTGGTTAAAGGTCTGACCCTGTTAGGATTCTTTTACAATAACCCTGTTAGGGGTGTATGTCTCACTGCCCAATAAGATGAAGGCTACAACCTTTTGAAAGTTGATATGCACTATATCAAAAATGAACTACTGTAATGACACTGTTGTCCGATCAGTTCCATGTATGCGTGGATGCTCTTACTCCCTTAAAGAGATATATCATATTTTGACTTCATTATACTATCCCTCTGTAACTTCTTCTTACATCATAATCAACACTTGTAACATATCTTTACATTACATACTTATATCTTCAAATCCGAATAGGCGTGACCCAAAACAAATCACTAGTCGGCCCTAAAACAAAAATATACAATGCTTCCGAACAAGTCATCCTAAGAGTTTTTACTATAACATTAATTACATTATTAAAATCTTATAACTAAAGGCACTTAGTGATTACATTATAAAATCATACACGCTGATCAAAACTGTAGTCGGCTTCCATGCTCTGTTTCCTGGACTACAGGTCTACTAATTTGTGTGTAACTTTTCCGTACTGATGTTCCATACTCTTTTCATTTGGATCTAGCATGTATATACACCATAGAGTATATACCTAAGCATGCATGTTCTGGTGTGATCTCTAACACATGCGTTGATGTGTTGATCTCTGTATGTGTCTGTCTGCTCTATTTTCACACTTAGTCATTTTTCCTTTTATGATAGAACTTAAGTATGAATTTGTTGCCATGATTGAAAACACAAAATAAGTCATGCTTCCTAAGGAAATCAACTTTCCAACAATCTCCCCCTTTGTCATTTATGGCAACAAAGAAATGTTGCTAAGTTATACAAAATGACTTCATACAAAAATGATTGTATATATATATATATATATATATATATACATATATACTTCTCCACATATACACATTCTATACTACTCCCCTTTTTCCATTAATGACAAAGGTGTGCAAAAGACTTTAAGTCTTCAATATAGTTACTCCATGTAGACTTCTGGGTACACAACTTGAAGAGATTGAATCTCTTTCTGCCAAAACACTTTCATTGCATCAACAGTCTGAAGATGAGCGCATAAAGCATATGTCAACTTTTCCATTTTTATCAGATCCATGCAAGGACCTTGATCATATGTTTGTATGGTGTTATCAATCTGTTTGATGTTCTCATTGAGAACTGCTAGAGATGGCGCAAGTGCATTCCTCAACTGAGTCTACCTTATTCTGATCTTGCTAATTTCCAGTTTTGCCTTCTCAATTTTGTCCAGCTGACCTTGATAGACATTATTGCATATGTTCATATCTTGCATGGAGTTTTAAACTAATTTCTTTATGCTATCCACCATTTATCCTGCCTCTTCAATCTTTTTGGTGTGCTCAGAGGTGAGCTTCACTCTATCCATATAGTTTGCTATGACTTTCTTTCCTTTATCTACCAATTCCTTCAATATAGCCTGCCCAATCTTTAAGGAATTTAGATCTAAGATAAATTTCTTTACCAATTCATTTAATCTTTCCTTCTTGTATTCATCTTCTGTAATTTTAGTAGCAGATTCTACTAAGCTAGTGAAATGTGAATTGAAGTTTGATAAAATATTGTCTACATCTTCAACTGATTGTACTTTGGCCAATTTCTGATTAGTAGGCACTAAGTCATTCAAAATGTTCACTGTTTCCAAGAAGTGAGGGTTCCTCATCACTTGTTTCTCTTTTTCCTTTTCCATGGCAAGGATGCTGATCTTGATTAGGTCTTCTTCTCCCCATGCATCCAAACTTGCTGAGTCAGGAGTTGACCTTGACAACAATGAGGTAGATGGTTGAGTGGATGGTGAGAATATAGTATTCTGGCTAGTATCCATGCATTCAACCTTCACTGGTTTCTATTTTTTCGATGTCTTGTCACTTTGCATATCATCTTGAGTGTCTTCATTTATGTCAGCTTGATCATTGATGGGAACTTCATCTTGTTGTGTGACGGTATTATAAGTGCACATTTCTTCAGTGCTTTCAAATGCCTTATCAACTTTATCCATATCTTTATCAGAAGCGGTCATAGATATCTTTACATTGTCAACTACTATAGTGTCATCTGTATCTTTAGTTGTCTCAGAGGTTATTGTCACTGTGGGCACTGAATCCTATGGACTTGTCATAGGCGCAACCTGAATTACTGGTGTTGTAACCTATTTGGGAGGAGCTGGAGTAACTTTTGTTGTAGGCGTCGTTGGTGGATACATGTGTCTATCCATAAATACTTGTGCAAATGCTTTTTCAGTCTCCTTTCCAACCTACTCATACTCTTTGTTCATGATCTAAAGAGTTCTTGTCTTAGTTAAGAGATGAGGCTTTACTAGATCTAACAGAATAGCCTTCTCATCATGTGAAAAAATAGGGAGAAGATTATCCAGAGTTTCTTCTCTAATCTTCATGTCCTCTTCTATAGCATGTCTTTTCATGATCTCCAGTATGTTCCATAACTTATCTAGCATCACTGTTTTGAGTTCAAGAACAAACTTCTTAAACTTGATCATGTGAGATATGATCATAGAGTGTATCTCAGTCTTATCCATCTCTTTATACATGTCATAGAATTCTGATAATGTATCCATTCTTCCTTCATTTACAATCCTATTCTTCAAGATATTTAGACTAGGTCTAAATCCTACCTCAGGTGGAGCTTGAACATTCTTAGCATTGCTCTGAGTAGCTCTTGAGGATGGATGACTTGTAGCCGCTTCCTTCCTTCCTCATGGTTTCTTGATAGGTACAGAAGGTGGAGATGTGTCTAGATCAATGGTTGTAGTAGGTACAGTGGTATTCTCCTCATTTTTCTTCTGCTTCTTCTTCTGAGTTTCAACACTTTTCTCAATTTTAACTTTAGCAATTTTGGCTTCTTTTGCCTTATCCAAATCTTCTTGTGTGACTCCATGCTTTCTCAAAATTTTGGAAGTCATTCTGGATGCTTTCCTTTTGTTAATGGCAAGTTGTAGTTCAATATCCATTTCGTCGGTCTTTTCTCTATAAGTCCCCCATCTAGGTTCATTAGGGTCTTTAGGTGCTGATAATAAGACCTGTGCATATCCTTCTAACACATGGTTTTCTACCTTATACCCTAGTGGATGAATCCACTTAGTTATAGGCTCAACAGCCTCCATGCATGTGAAATCTATCTCTACCATAAAGCATATTGTATCCCTGTATTTGTCAACTATCTTTTCAGATAGTCTGAACCTGCTCTGCATTTTGATCCTGAATATCTTTATATCCATGTCCATTTTATCTCTTGCACTGCTTTCTACTATGTCTTTAAGATATATCTGAGTCATTGTAGGTTTGCCTTTGTCTAGATAAAGGTCTGTAACCTTTCCGACTATGTGGTGATACAAATAGATGATCAGTGATCCAAACCTGAATGTTTTGCTCCTATCATGTTTGATAATTCTGATATTTTCAATCAACTGATCACGCAAGACCTCACATAGATTGTATTGAGTGTTGTCCTTCACAATTCTGATAGCTACAAGGACTGTTGCTGTAGCGACACTATTCAACCTTCTTGCTTGCTGAAACTTGTATCCAAGTATCATTGTCATGAGTTTAATGTCATCCTCCTTGATAGGGTCAACTGTCATTTTGCACCTATCACTCCTGGACAAACAAACTTGCTCAATCTATTTCTTTACATCCTTACCAGTGGGAAATACTAGTCTAGTCATTGGAAGTCTAGTTAACTAATGGATTAGTTCTGCTGTGATACAGACAGGAACATCACCAATCCAAAAGAGATCATCATGAATTTTACTTAACAAAATCTTTACCCATTCTGGTTCTTCAAACTCATGCACATTCGAATACTCTAAAATAGGGTTATCTTGTAAGTGCGCAAAATCATCCTTGAATGTGAATTCCTTATTTAACATTGATTCCATAAGAGAAGCTATATTATCATCTCCTAATGATTCCTTCTTACAGTATATGTATGCGCGGATATCTTCCACATGAACAACACCAAGCGGGGTTTTGGAGAAAGCCCCTTCCACATCATCCAGTATGGATTTGAATGGATGCTTCTTAAATATAAACCTCTTCCTCTCTGCTACATCAAACACAACTGGGGTTTCCATACTTACTTGGTGTTTGCTTATGTAGGGTTTCCATGAAATTCTGAAATGACGTGATGGCTATGGCTCCATTTCAAACTAATTATCCGATCGCTCCAACTGCCAAACTGTTATGCCTACATGCTTCAATGTCTTAGTGCTCCAATGCTCTTCAATTTTTGTGCTCTCGAATGTAAATGTGAAAATGATCGACCGCAAATTTCTTTTTATACAATCTATCACATTTAATGCTTGCAACCATACATAGATATTTTCAAACTTTGATCCCGATGCAATTCAGATAATGCATGAATGCATATAGCTATAATCTATGCTTTTAACCATGAATCCAAAGGCGCATACTCAGAAGTGAGTACACCAACCGCGCAGGGGTTCTGAGCTAGAATAGCTCCCCCTAAGACCAAGAAGGTCTATTCAAGCAGACATAGAGGGTGCGTCCACTTAGGATGCATCAACTACTTTGTCAACATTATTGTCCTTCTTAACTGAAACCCATATTTTTCTTGAATCTTCATTTTCTTTGACAAAATTGACTTCTCCTTTCTCTTCAAATAGTGACTTTTTACGATCCTCTTGTTTCTGAGTTTTGGATCTGCAAAACCTTGTGATATGTCCAGCCTTTCCACATGTGTGGAAAATGATAGGAGGTCTGATGTTCTTGCTCATCATGTTGCACTACTTTACTGTGTGTCCATTGTAGTTTCATATTTGACATGTAATGTTCTACAAATTTCTTGAGAGTTGATTTCTTTGATTGCTTTGATTTATATTCCTATGATTTTGCTGAGGTTGATTTCTTTGACTTGTTCTGCAATGTATAGCTATGTGACGAAACTTATTACAGGAGTAAAAATAACCTTGAAAAGGCCTTACCTCTTTGCAATCTCTTGCCAAATGCCCATGTTTATTGCATGCATAACAAGTTCTGTTAACTTGCTTGATTTCTCTTTTAGGTGGTTCAGATATAACCTCTGTAGTATCTTCAACTTTCTTATCTTCTAAAGATGCTTCAAGTGTTTTTTATTTCTCTTGTGATGATTTGATTTCATCTTGTGCTGTACTGACTCCAAGACCGAAGTGTTCCCCTTTTTTCTTTGCGCATTGAGCTGGGATTGAATCAAATCAGAACTTGTGTGAAGTTTATCAATTTTGTCTTTTGCTTTTGTTAATTCAGATTCCAACTTCTTCTTTATAATTTCCAATTCCAAGACTTTCATGTTTGCCTACAGAAGTTCATCTTCCAATTGATTGCTTTCTTTGATCTTGTCTTCAATAGTGTCCTGGCTATCTGTAAGTTGTTCCTCCAGATCTTCAAGTTTATCTTTTAGATATTTGTTCTCTTCATTAATCTTTTTGACCATTTGTCCTAGATCACTTGTAGAACAATCTTTCAGATCTTTTCTTAGTCTTTTAATAAGTATTTGAGAGCCATCATTTTTCAATCTTAGT
>MU227662.1:102207-140893 GCA_018584345.1 Thuja plicata
CCCAAATGTTGTAGTGTCCCAATAGGCCATTAAGAATTTCCCAAAAAACAAGGTAGAGGCTGAGTTCTTGGTGGAGGAATCTAGTGGATGTTATGATGTGGATACTTTCAAGGAGATCTGGGCGATGGTTATGACTGCTTTCATGGAGTATATCACTCTGGATGGCAGGTATAAGTGTGCTCACTCTTATCATTTTGTGCTGATTTTTCATTTCAGACATAAGGTTAGGGTTTATTTCCCTTTTTATTTGTTGTAGTCCCTTCACCATAGCATAATTGATCATAGGAAGAAAGTGAGCAAGCCCATTCTGCATTAGGGTCTTATCCTTTTAATTATTGAGCATATTAAGAAAGTTTATGTTAGTAGCCCTATTATCCCCTCACCTAGGGACTTTGGTTCTGCCAAGGCTTTGGGTAAATAAATTAGGGAGGGTGAGAGTAAAGCAGAGTTGACAGCAGGTAAAAAATTAAAATTTGAAAAGAAGGATGGCATGGAAATAGATTTTGAAGGTGAGAGTGTTGATAGCAATGTGGATACTAATTTTTTCCCCATACCTAGTCTGATGATGAAAGCAAAGAGTCCTTGTTAGCTTTGGCTAGTGACTCTGGTGTGGAAGAGGACACTGAAGAGTATGCCCTTGAAGCCAAGGAAAATTTTTATGACCCTAAAGTCAAGGATAAATATGTGGATGTGGGTGGTCAGAAGGTCCCCATTCTGGTCAATTATGCTATCTCTAAAGAACACTATGTTTCTATTTCACCGAAGATTGAAGTGGTCATTGAGGTACAGTCGGATAGGAAGGAGAATAATGAGATCCATGTTTTGGAGACTGATGAGAAGGGTAATAACCCTTCAATCTCTAGAAACATTCCTTTTGTACGAACAATTGACATGCTGGAAAGGAATGTTCAACTCCTTCAATAGGATATGGATGAAAAGATAGATCCCCCTTTCGGTGTTCTCTAAACAGCGAAGGTGATGTCAATGTATTTGTTCCACCTCATGAAATGGGTTTTCAAGGAAATTGAAAGCCTCAATCTGATTTTATGCTCCCTCTCTGCCAAAGTTGATCTTCTTCAGGGGAATTTGGATACTGGGTTGGTGGGGTTGGAAGTCTGAAAGGACAAAGAGGATGAGAAAAACATGAAGGATATGCGGGATAGAATGGAAGTATTGGAGAACACTCTTAAGAAGAATATGATGAATAATTACCTATTTATGTGTCCTGGGATGGAGTGCTTCAATACCATCAAGTCTGAGCTGGATGTTGGGTATCCGACTATGAAGTTCAAAGATGACAAAGATGATGCTAGTCCAGGCAAGCGTACTCAGTCTGCAAAAAGGTAGAAGATCCAAGACAGGATCTCGAAGCTCTCAGATTTTAGTGCAACAATCAAGAATGTGTTTGAGGCCAAGAAAGAGGTGGAGGGAAATCTTCTAGAGTTTTCCTAGGTCTTGATATTCCATGGTTTCTGTGCTGGCTTAGTTTTAGGTTTTTTGTTGCTGGGTGTTGTTGCTGGTATCTGGTTTTGTTTCCAGTTTTTTTGTGTTGGCTTTGGGTTTTGCGGGCTAATTTCTAGTCTTTTTTCAGTTCAGTGGGCGTAATGTCTATTCCCTTTTTATATGAATTGTAAGGCATTTTGGGTCCCCCTAAAACCTATTTTTACTAGCAATCAAAAACATTACCATCAAGGTTAAATATAAGTTATTTGGTAGTCTTGGTTTAATTTTCTTAAAATCTCTTGGTGGGAAACATTTTTCCCTTTCTTTGAGTTTTGACAAATTAAAATAGATGATGTGAAATATATGTTGGCTGTGTGGTTCTCCGTGGCAAGTAATTCTACAGTAAACAAGCTTGGAGGTTTAAAACAACAACAATCTCAACGTTATCATTCTCCAAATTGAATGGTATGCTTTCTCCTTGCCCCATCCGATCCCATCTGACACTGCTCAAGCGGTACGGTGGACAACAGGGATTAAGTTTTGGCACTTGCTAATGTTTATGATTTTTGTATTTATAGTATCTAACAAATTTGTACATTAAGTTTCAAAACTGTTGTCCCTATCCCATTTAAAGATTTGTATATTTTAATGATGTTAAGATTTAAATATTTTAATGATTAAAGTATAAAATAATGTTGTACATTATTAAATAAAATGATAATAGAACATAATTATATTTTAACATATTTAAGAATTTTAATTATTATTGTAAAATATTTTTAAGAAGAAAATCAATTTTATAAAGCAAAGAAAATAATTTAAATTAATAGTTATAAAAATTAAATTAAAAAAATTAAAAAATCTATGATAATCATTATTTTAATTTTAAATTGAAAAAAAAACCTAACTTTATAAATTCTTGAATAAATAATTTTACAACTGAACATTAGAACACTGAATAATACGATAAAAAATTACACATAACATGATGGTATTCATTCCCAAATCTTCACATTGTTTATCCTTAAAAAAGTTTCTCATTTTCTAAATATTTTGTTTTTAATTTTGATTTAGATACACAAGTGTGGAGTTGATAGATCAACTCCATGCCCACAAAATTCACCATAAAATTTTACAACAATCAAATTTATGGTTTTTTTTCACGTGATCACTACAACTTGATTCAAATACAAATTTTCCAACAGTATCTTTGGAAGCTAGACACAATTGACTTAAATATCTATATTATGAAACATGTAAAGATCAACTAGATTAAGGATCTAAGAAGATTCAATTCAACATTATTGGCTTATGAATTTATCCTTAAAAATTATTATATGATTCTTTGTTACTCTCAACCTTGGCTCATTGTCACTATATTGGTCCTTCTAAAGGTCAAAATAAGAGATTCACCATAACAATTCAACACATTGCTAAAGATGTTTGGAAACCCGACTTATCTATATGTAAATTTTGATACGAAAATCTAGGTGAACAAGTTTTACACCATATAAGTTTGATAAATAATATTGTGATCTATGGGTAAACATGAAGCAGAATGAATCAAATGCTACACAACAAGTTGAAGACAACATACACACACGAAGATAATGAACTACTATAGTACAAAAAATAAAACTCAAAGCATCATAATAATATCACCATGAAAGGAAATCAAATGTATTGAAAATGCACAAAACCCTAGAAGTAAAATTTAAATAATAAAATAATACAATTAAGTTCTTAAAATCCCTTATAGTGAATCTCTTGGTCTTGACTTATATTAAACCCTCTTCTAATTGGACCACTTCAATCAATTTCCAAAAAAGTGTTGGTCAAGATCCTCCATGCAAATATCATCAACATTTCCATATACATTGAGTTAATAATAAAGACTCATAATTTATGTAATTTTATTTCGTATTTTACTTACCATCTTCACTTTGAAATGTGTCCATTTTTGTTATTGTTTAATTAAGATCAATAGAAAATGGTTGCATCTTTTTAAAATATTTTTTTGATCATATAAATCTGCACGAGAATTCACATTTAACATATATCCTAAATGTATTAAATTCATTTGTAAATTAAAGACTCAAAATTATGAAGTTCATTTCATAGTTTCATTACAATAACTAGCTTGTATTGCATCAATTGTTGTTGATGTCTATTTAGAATCAATAGAAACAAGTAACACATGTTCTTGATTTTTTTGTTGATCATCTAATGCTAAAATAACATAAACACTTCACATCTTAGTTTTCACAAAATAAATTTACAAACTAAAGACTCAGAATTAATTGATTTGTGTTTATAATTTCATAAGCATATCTACTCTTCATTGAATCCATTGTTGTTCATGTCTGGTTAAGATCAATAGAAAATGATAACATATATTATTGAGCTTCTTGTTGATCATCCAAAATTGCAACAAAATTCACATTTACCACTTTAATTTAGATAATAGGTTCAAGTATAAAATTAATTTATGTAATTGATCTAAACAATATTAAAATTATTAGTTACATGATATTGTTTGTTGAAATGACTGGACATGGATAATACTGAGCATTGATGGTTGATTTCTAGAAATTGTATCATGTATTTTTTATTAAGTAAAGAAAAGTGGTTAGAGATATGAACTCAATTTTTTTTTATAAAATTAATAAAATCATTTAATACTTAGTATCTTACTATTTTCAACTTGTATCTCATCTACTATTGTTTGGTTTAGATTGAAATGGAGAAAGGTAATCAACATCATCAAGTACTTTCTTGATCATCCAAACCTACAATGACATATTTTTAACATATGAAATAAAAATAAGAAGTATTTTTATGTAAATTACGAACTTTTTTTGAATAAATGCACTCATTTTGTTTCCCTGATAAAATCTCTTTCTTCTTGTATTTCTATGCCTAAGATATTTTTGACATTTTTATTCTTTTTCTTTCTACACCTTATAGAGGGGAACAAGAAATTTTGATGCTCCTCAACTCTTTTCCTTAAGTTCCAAAATAAGGATTTGAGTCTTTGATGAATGGAATGACTCTTGTCCATTTTTCTTTGACTAGACCATAGTGATATTCATCTCATACACATGTTATCTAAGACAAGGAATGATTTAAATTTGGAAGATGAAGCAAGGGATGTATGAACACCATTTCAAAATCTCTCAATAGATTGACTAAAAATGTCTTTTCCATCTTCGCTAGTCGATAACTTTTAGAGAAATGAATTTAAATAATCAACTCAAAACTTATCATTGGTAGTATTATATGATTTCCAACCATCTAAAATATGAATAAAAATGATCAACTCTAAAATATTTAAAAACTTTTTATATTTTAGTAAAAAATGACGGTTTTGAAATTTACCAATTTTGTCAGCTTCAGTAGCGACAACGCTGACAATTTGATGATCTGAAAGTATACAATAATCTACAATCCAAATTTGAACTAATTAATGTTGAGGACCATAAAATTATTTAATATTAATTATAAAGACCATATCATCATTACCAATGACATTAATTTCAATACTAGAACTCCCTCTAACTTCATCACTATCATCAACAATTTTTGTAATTTAGAATAAGACTAATTTAGTTAGTATTGAATAAATATAATAATTATTAAAATATAAATCTTAAACCTAAACTCAAATGATACTTAACAACAACTTGATTATGCTCATTTGGTTTGTTCCTTTTTAAAATATATAAGATCTTCAACACATTTTTGCATGTGTTCCCACTTTTTTCCCATTCACAATCACACACTTACAAATTTGGTCCAAAGTTTCTCACAAAATAACATTTTCTTAAAATAGTTTGAATCCTTACTTTTAAAGTACTTGGCAGGTGACTATCTGGAAAATAACTTGTATCTGGTATTTCTTTTTTATCTCTTTATTTACCAGTTGTGACGCCTCGCCAAGGGACCCACGAGAAATTAACTTAACTTTACACTATGTTGATGCAATAAATTATTTTAAATGTTAAACATAAATTAACCAATACCAATGTAAAAGAAACTACAAACATAAGTTAAGATAACATCATTACATAAGATGACAAAGCGAAAGTAGATAGTCTGGTGAAAGACTCTAGAGGGTGTTATGATGTCAATTCTATCAAATAATTTTGGGGGAAGGTGCTCACGGCGATCATGGAGTACGTTTCTTTGGATGGGAGATACAAAAGGGCCCATTCCAACCATTTTGTTTTGATATGTCATTTCCAACATAAGGTGAGAATTTCTTTCCCCTTCTACCTGTTGCAATCTCTTCGTCATAGTATTACTGACCATAGGCATAAGGAAAGTAAGACCATTCTGCATGAGAGCTTAATTCTCCTAATTGTAGAACATGTTAAGAAAGTAGCTTCCTCCAGTCCTCTTATTATTTCACTGAGAGACTCTGGCTTTGCTAAAGAGGGAAAAAGGATTAGGGTGGGAAAAGAAATGGTAGAGCCAACTGTTAAAAAGTTGAAATTTGAAAACAAATAAGGGTATGGACATAGAGTCAGATGGTGAGAGTGCCAACGGGTATGATGGAACAGACTACTTCCCCCACTCCCAGTATGATGATGATAGTAAGGAGTCACTGTCTATTTCGGTAAGTGCCTTCGGTGAAGATGAGGTCAAAACTCTGGGAGCCCATATTGCTAAGGAGAAATGTAAATATCCCGAGGTTGCCGAGGAGGATATGGGTGGCCAAAAAGTTTCTATTTTGGTCAATTACACGAGTTTAGAAGAGCATGAAATTCCCATCTCTCCGAAGCTGGACGTGTTCATGGATTTGCAGTTGGAGAGGAAAGAGGAGGAAACCCTAGGTCATGACACTGCTGAGAAGGCCAATAGACCTGCTACTTCTAGGAACATTCCTTTCTCTAGATTGGTAGATATGCATGAGCGGAATGTCCAACTTCTCCAAGATGACATGGACAATGAAATTAAGCCCCCATTTGGAGTCCTTCAGACTGCGAAGGTAATGTCATTGTACTCGTTTTGATTGGTGAAATGGGTATTTAAGGAAATCAAGAGTCTCCACCTTAGCTTTAGAGCTCTATTTGCTCATGTTGATCTCATCCAAGGTAATCAAGATTATGGGTCAATAGGGTTTGATGGTAAACAAAACAAGGAGGAGGGAAAAAATCTGAAGACTCTGCATGACAGATTTGACATTCATGAGAACACATTGAAAAAATATATGAAGGATAACAATATCTTCATGGGTTCCACTATGGAGTATTTCAATTCCATTAAGTCTAAGATGGATTCTGGTTCCCCCAGTGTGAAGATCGATGATGAAAAAGATGACATGGAAGATGCAGGTCTAGGAAAGCGCACGCGTTCAGCCAAGAAAAAGAAAATCCAAGATAGGATTTCAGAGCTGCCGATTTCAACGCTGCCATAAAAAAGGTTTATGAAGCTAAGAAGGAAGTAGAAGGCACTCTCCTAGAGTTTGCCTAGTTCCTGTAGTTCACCTATTTCTTTTTTTTTTTTTTTTTTGGCTTTTGGTTGCCGGAGGGTCTAGCTGGTTTCTAGCTTTCTTCTCTGGTTTTTTGTTTAGTTCTGGGTGTTGCGGTCTGGGTTTTAGTCATGTCTCTATTTAGTCCTTTTTTTTCTATCTATCTTTTTGTAATGGTTGTAAGGGGTTTCGGGTCCCCATAAAACCTATTTTTACCAGCAATCAAAAACATCATTACATAAGATAAGACATTACATTAATGTTCATAAAACTTAGTTAACTATCCCAATGGTTCCAAGACGTAGCTACATATAAGCTAACTAAAATTTTAAGGACAGTCTAACACATAATTACATTGTATATCCTATGTTCATTTTAAAATTTAAATCAAAGTATGAACTAGCTCTTTACTTAATCATAATGAAAAGTACACTAACATATTCATTTCAACTGAATAATAAGATATATTCATTACATCAATGTAACCAAATGTATATACAACAAGATAAAAACTTATACATCATAGTCTTAAAGATAATACATCTTCCACTACACATATTGCAGGAATAAAAATAATGAATCAAGTCACAAGTACAATATAAGTACATAGACATCTCCTAAATCAAAGTCTCAAAGTAATACATCATAGATTACATGATATCATCTCATGATGAGGATAAAAAGGTCTCCAAGAAATGAAGAAAATGACAGAAGTAACAACAAGGATCATCCACGCGCGACAACACAAACGCCAGATCTCAATGGTAATAAGAATCACTACCACCCAACCGTGTGAAACTAAAGGTATACTACCACTATGGTGAGGATAAAACATCAGGCCTCACTCAAGAAATAACCAAACAGGTAAAAATAATGCAAATGATACACATAAAATGGTAATAAATGGTTATAAGGTTATCAAGTATAAACGATCAAGACACAAATTAGGTGTACCAAATTGTTGTGTAGGAACATATGACACATATAGGGAGGTGTCATCCAATAAGTCTAACCCTTGGACTTCATCCTAGTAGCTTCTCTGGACCGCGACACCTAAGTGACCATATGTGGTATCAATAGTCTCTTCGTATAGACAAGGAAGAATTGACAATGCCAGAACGCACACCACACTAGATGAAAAGCATCATCTTACTCCATCCTAGCGTTTACTAGCACTCAAGGCATGGGTAAGGTTCACAATCATCTTATTAATGTTTTCTCTAAATCAATTTATTAAGTTGTCATTTTATTAAGCTACTTACAATAAGTGATCCTTGCAGCCACTTGTGGGCCCCGACGCTTATTGCAAGCCACTCCCCATATATGCTCCTAGATAACCTACCCTAATGCTCCAACCAATAAGCACCAAAGAGAAGATACAATGAAAACCATAATGAGTTCCAATAATAACCAAAGCATTAAAAATAACCAAAGTAAAAATGATGGAGCATGAATATGAAAAATACATCTTGTACACGGATCTAATCCTTTCATCCCATAATGGACATCTCAATAAATGATTACCATATACACATAGTACCATTTCACAAGATAAATACAATCATCAAGGAACGAAGTCATCAATGACATAAATCTCCCAACATGGAGTAAAACATAAACCAAAGACCAATAGTGAGACAACGAACAACTTACAATACAAGAACCGAGGTGACCAAATAAATCAAATCACAACATAATAATGCTCATCACCTTTTATGGTCAAAGAATCACATTGATTGAGACTCATTTATACATAGTAACATCAATAAATGCACCTGACGACTCAAGGATCAATCGTGACATAAGAATTGTTACAAAATTCCTCAATAATAGTGCAAGTATAATTCCATAAACTAATTCCAGTATGAAAAATTATCACGTAGGGCATTAACTCTACCCCTATAGACAATAAGCCAGAAGACACAAACATAATACAAAGTAGGTTTATGAAATACTTTTCTCATGTTACTAGCTTCAACTATATAACATTATTATGTTATTAAATAAATTTTAGTCACCAATGCATTATCATAAAATAAAAATCTTTGAGTGACAATTTTTTTTTTCTATTAATAACACACAAGATCGACTGAAAATACACCCCAAGCCTTTAACATACCTTTCCTAAAAGTCCAACTAATTTCCTCAAATAAACAACCATAAGAGAAAATTTGTACAATGAAGGGAAATACAACTTTAGTAGTCAAACAATACATTTTGTTTTAAAAATAAATTGCTAAAATGACTGCGTAAGCTAGAAGAGCTTGCAAAGATAATGTAAAAATATCAACACCATTTTTTACAGAAAATATGTGAACATTAAACTTCGTATAATAATGACTTAAAAAAATATTAATAATAAAATAATCATTAAATAATAATCATTTAATTATTAAATATTAACATTAATAAATTAAGAAAATTAATATTAATATTTAATATTAATTAAAAATTAATTAATATTAATTTGAAAACTAATATTTAAAATTAATATTCAAATTTAAAACTATTTTTTTTTAGGCAAAAGTGGGCAAGCCACTATAATATTTTTATTAAAAGCTGATTTAGAAAGCTCATCCAGGAAAGAATCAGGAAGAAAACCCAGAATCATCGCTCAATACAACATTCGAGTTATCGAATATATACAATTTTAGTGAAGTTTGAAAATGCCTACGCCACTTACTTAAAATATGGAGTATCTACTACCTCCAATTGCATATCTTACTAGTTACAAATTACAAACTAGTCTGATCAACATGATTTAGCATTTGCTTTGCCAGAAAAAATAAAAAATCAAAGAAACCTCCTCCATCTACACTCACTCTTCCATGTCATCACTGTCTCGAGGTACCCTATGTGTAGGAGGATCAACATTATCTGTAGCTCCATGCCACCCACAGTCTGGGATACCCTGTGCAATTGAATCCTAATAAGGGCCTGAGGGTTTGCCCCAACCAGGATCACTATGTGGATTCATCGTCGAGCCCCAACCACTTGAGTTTTTTGGGGACCTACCCGACCCAGAATGTTCACTAGTTTGAGGATGTCGCAGTTGAGGGGGCGTAGAGGGGAGCCAAGCATTCCACTCAGCACCCACAACAGTAGACGACCAATTTGAAGGTACCTCTTTTGAACCCAGAAAGGGAGGTGTATTTGAAAGTGTTAACAAGTCCAATATTGCATACCCTTTTTTTCTCACATGGTCCTCCAACTGAAATCCAAGAGCCCGAGTCGTGACCTGCAACCCAACTTTCATGTGGGATGGACTATGTTTTTCCATAGCTCTTTTAAGGGCTTCGTATGTGACCAGTACTTCATGTTTTTGTAGCAGCTGTGAATGAGAAAACAAACCACCCACCAAAGCCAATCCTTGCCACAAATCATAAGTTTGCATAGTAATATTAAGTCTACTGTCAACAATGAAATGCGGCCTAATTACCTTGGAGGCCAACGACTACAAGAGATGAGGTGACTGCAGAATATCCATAGCGTTGGATAGGAAAATAGAAACCATATTTGAAGGGTAAAGAAAGTGCATCACTGGCGAGGTCAGGAATTCCTCTCCTATTACCTGCTTGATGGCCCGATGAATGGAGGGAGAATGGATGACAAACATCGCATCTAAGGCCGCATCATCAACATGTATAGGTAGCACAATTTCCTCAGGGTATGGTTGAAGCCAAATGCGATAATTCTTTAGCAAGATCAATCAAATTTGTTTGTGGCAAGATTTGTACAAAACCAAGACATCCAGAGGCTTTGACATTTTCACATTATGCTTTTTAAAAAGCAACTGGTATCCTGTCTTATAACCTGAAAATGTACTTGTAGAAATTGTCATTAATGTGAGGATTTGTGATATCCCAACCCGTAAATGCGAATAATGAAATGGCATAAGGAAAAAAATTTAGCACATGAGGAGCCATGTGATTTGTGTGTAATGAATGTCCTCTTTGGTGACTGGAGCTTGTATTTCCTAGCCCGCACATCAGTGACATTATATTTCATGCATGAGAATGACATTGGCCAAAATGAGCCAAACTATTTCTTTGATGAGCATGATAGGTGCAGTCATTACCATGTCATGATAAATTTATTAACTAAAACAACCATAGGCCTCCTTATCTGCAACAATCAATCTTTTAAGTTCTCCATGCTTTTCAATCATACACCTTGGATTTAGGGAAGATATCTCCAGCCCGTCACACCCCAAATTTGAAATAATGTCTACAACTTGATTACCTTCCCTAAACATGTGCAAAATACACATATCATGACACTCTTCTAGTAGCCTCTAGATTTGGTTTAAAATATACTTTAACTTCTAGCAGTGTGATTGTCGATGAATGCAAGCATTAGTGATGACTGAAGAATCTCCTTTGATGTGCAGGCATCAACAATTACCATGTTTAGCTAGGATTAGACCTGCAAGTAAAGCTTGTGCTTCAACCATATTTTTAGTGCCAATGGGCAAATTGGTTGTGGTTAGAGTGACTATGTTGCCTTGGGTATCTCGAATACATGCCCCCAGACCTGAGAGTCCTGGATTTCCTCTAGAAGCTCCATCAAAATTGAGTTTCATAAAGCCCTCTGAAGGTGGCCGCCAATGCACATGTGATCGATCTATTATTGCAGATGAAGACTTACTTATTCCCCATCTAGTTGGGATGACTAGCCTTTTCCATTCATGTATCACCTTAGAATCCCATGAAGTCACAATAGGATTATATCTGTGTCTACTTAAGCTTGCATTAGTCACTTCTGAAATGGATCTTTCAATACCTTCTAATACTTTGTCAATATGTGAACTCTCTTTCTTGAAGATTCGTTTGTTTCTTTCCCACCAAATGGCCTAGATGACTATTGCTAGAGTACATTTCCAAAGGTTTTCAAATAGTGAATTTGAGTAAAGGACCGACCATGCCTGAAAAAGGTCCCAAATGTTGTCCTGAAGTGGTGTGCTATAATTAAGCTTTTTTAGGATTAAATTCCAGCATTGTTGTACGAATGGACAGGTTACAAGAAGGTGATCCACTGATTCTACACATGCATTGCAAAATAAGCAATTGAATGGTGGGACAATATGCAATCTGCCCAACCTGTCACTCGTCAAAATCCTATGCTTAATTGCCAGCCATGCAAAGTAACCTACCTTTTGTAGCACAACGTGATTCCAACAAAATGTGAATGCTCTTGATGGAGTTTTATCTGATCCAATTTATTGTAGTAGTTTGTAACCCTCCTTGATTGAGTAATTTCCATCTTTAGCTAGGGCCCAAATTAGTTTGTCTTCCGATCCCGAAATAAAATTATGATGAGAATCTAAAATTCTTCAAAATTGAATTTTATCTTGTTGTGACAATGGTAATACATTTGGATCTTTCCAAATAATTTTCCTTGAGAATATGCAAACTGCAAATACATATTGATTAAGTTGTGTGCCCCAGTGGGCTATTGACTTTGCTATGATATCCTCAGAAATTGGGCTTCTGGATAGAGGAAGTTTCCCATTCCATGAGTCTCTCTAGAATTTAACCATATTTCCATTATTAACTTCCCAAGTAACATATTTAAGAACAATATCTCTTGAAGACATCATAAAGTCCCATATTACAGAACCCTTTGGGAGATCCGATATAGAGAAGACTCTTGTAGGATCATTGTTGTCCAAGTATTTTTGTTGCATGATTTGGCACCATGTGGATTGAGGTTTCGTATACATTTTCCAAATTAATTTGCCACCAAAAGCTTCATTTCTTTTTGATAAGTCATGAATACCTGCACCTCCAACTACAGGTATGTGTGCCATGACTTCAAGAGAAATAAGAGGAATTTTCCTCATCTCATTCATATTTCCTGTCTAGAGGAAACCTCTAATCAGCTTTTGGATTTGTAATAGTATTGTGGGAGGGGCTTTTAGGACAGCAAGGTAGTAATTTGGAATTGCTGATAATACTGATTTGATGAGAAGAATTCTACCTGCTAGCGATAACCATCTGGCTTTCCAAGCTACAATTCTTCTCTGAATACGCTGAAGAACTGAAGACCAATAGCTTGATTTATTTGAACCCATGAAGAATGGAATCCCCAAATATATAGATGGCAAAAAATCCACTGAAAAACCCAGAATCCAAACTATTTTATCAGACACAACTTTATTAGTGTTGAAAAGGTATATTTTTTACTTTTGCACATTTATAGCCTACCCTGATACTACTGCATAAAGTTGTAAGGAATGTTTAATTTGTCGAGCCTCTTGGACTTGTGATAAACAAAATAATAGAGTGTCATCCAAAAATAGGGAGTGAGTGACAGATATGTTTGTGCCAGATATGTGTGCTCCATGCCACTTACCTAGATCATGCTCATGTTTAATAGCTCTACTGAATGCTTCAGCCATGATGATGAATAATATTGGAGACAGCGAGTCCCCCTATCTAACGCCTTGCATAGAATAAAAGAAACCCGTTGCCTTTCCATTTACTAATACTGAAAACCAAGCTCCTGAGACACATGCCTTGATCCATTTACACCACCCTTTTGAAAATCCCATTTTAATTAAGACTTGAAACAAAAATTGCCAGCAGACTCTGTCATAAGCCTTCATCATATATAATTTGATCACAAAATTTGATTCTTGATTAGTGTTGATTGAGTGAAGAACCTCATGAGCCACTAAAGCTCCTTCTATGGTTTCTCGCCTTGGGAAAAAGCCTCCTTGATCGGGTGATATAAGGGATGGTATGAGATGTTGTAACCTTAAAAAATGGCCTTAGTTATTATTTTACATGTCAGATTACATAAAGATATTGGTCTAAAATCAGTAAATGATTTTGGATCCTTTATTTTTGGTATTATTGAGATATTTGTGGTATTGAAATATTTGAGCATACTCTTATTCTTTCTTGACTCCTCAATTGCCGCTAATAGTTCCCAGCCAATAATATCCCAACAGCTTTGAAAAAAGAGAGCAGTGAAGCCATCCATCCCGGTGCTTTATCTGGAGGAAAAGAGAAGACCACTTTTCAAATTTCTTGGATAGAGAAGGGGGCCATTAACATGGTATTTTCTTGGGGAGACACCATATTTGGGATGGTCTCTAAAATCTCATTCACTTGGGAATCCGATGGTGTAGGGGATGTGGCTGGAGCGAGAAGATTCTTAAAATTTTTTACCCCTTCTTCACGAATCAGTTGTGCATTTGTAATGGGATTCCCTTAAACCGCATCTTTGATTTCAAAAATAGTTTTAGCAGCTCTCCTTTGTTTAGGTGATGCATGAAAGTATTTTGCATTTTTTTCATCTTCTTGAAGCCAAAGTTCCCTTGATTTTTGTCTCCAATATATTTCTTCTCTACTACATAGCTCCTCCTATTCTTGCTGTAGATTTTTCTACCTTACATAAGTGTCTTCATCCATACCATTCTATATAATATTATTATAAACTTCCTCCAACTGTAATTTGACCTCTTCTTTTCTTACAAAGACATTCTTAAAAACTTCCTGATTCCATTTTCTAATGAGGGTTTTGGTGTGTTTCAGTTTCATGGCAAATTGGTGCATCTTAGATCCTTTGACATAAGGTTCACTTGTCCACCACTGCTTTAGCAGCTGCAAAAATTGAGGATGACGGAGCCACATCCTTTCGAATTCGAAAGATGAATGATATTGAATTTTATCTCCTTTATCAGATTGTGAGATAGTGATAGATATTGGAAAATGAACATAATCAGGCAAGGAAAGAATCTCTGAATTTATAACCAAATTTTGAAGTTTCCATTCTTGTGATAAGAGGAATCTATCCAGCCAAACAACAATGTGTGCAAAACCAGATCTCTTATTTGTCCAGGTAAAGGACCCATTTGTAGGTTGAATATCCATAAGGTTATTATTATCTACAAAGTGAGATAAGTCTTGAATAGTTTTGAGGGGAGGAGCAATACCCCATGTTTTTTTAGACTGACACAAAACTGCATTAAAGTCTCCCCCAAGAATGACATTCTAAGAGTCTTGTGTCTGAATCAGTTGCGTAATGCTATCCCAAACTCTAGCTTTGTCCTGCGTAGATTTAGGGCCATAAACATTAACCAAAATGAAAGAGGTATCAAAATCAGACATCTTCAACATCTGCTAGTTAATTTCCTACTAAATGAGTTTTCCTTGAATGGTTTGGGGGTTCCATAGAACTGCAAGTCCACCTGAAGCTCCTATTCTCGTAGAATGCAGTGAGGACCATTTTGGCCATTTGGCAATGGTCCTTTCAAATGTGGCTTGGGAAAGTTTGGTCTCCTGAATCATGACAATATATACCATCATAGAATCAACTGTTTGTCTAATCCTATGTATTTTTTCAGAGGCATTAATGCCTCTAAAATTCCATGATTTTATCTTCATTATGGGAAAGGAGAACCTTTTTTTCTCCTTGTAAATCTTTTGGTAACAACAAACCTGTCATCCAAGGTAGTCTGAATACCGGCTGCTATTTTTTTCCTAGTCTTGGAACCCTTTGACCTGCCTCTAGATTTTGGCATCTTGGGAGCATGAACAATTTGGGATGGAGTTTGCATAATTGACAGAGTTTGATGATGATCAAAAAGCCCCCCAAAGGTAATGGGCTCAGTTTCCATGGATAACTGTGAGCTTACATCCTCCTCACATTGAGTATCTGATGTTTTAGAGAGTAAGGTCTCAGTCAATTTCTGAACTTGCTGATAGATACATTTCTCAACTCCCAAAGTGTCCTCATTAAGAAGAGTAATAGACAATTCTAGATTGTCTTGATGGCCCCAGTGACTGGAATTGATCTGTACAAATTTATCTTGAGTAACATCAGGGGAACCTTCTCCTAGTTCTATGGTCATGTTTGTACATGGGTGAAGTTTAGAAGCCTAACTATTCCAATACTAAAAGTCTGAGAAAATTATCAAGCACCAAAGTTTTCTGCTCATTAAGGATAATGCCTTCTTCCCTTGCAATTCCAAAAATGATATTAGGGGCTATCTCTGAAGAAATTTGGTCTCCTATTTGATGGATCTTCCAATCTGTAGATGGAAAATTAATTGCCAATTGCCTAGGAAGAGAAAGAGGAAAGTTAAAGGTCTTGTTCAAAAACTTTCCTCTAACCGGGGAGATTGAGAATGATGTCGAGAATGAAGGAGGAGCAGGCGATGATGGCAAACACAACTGTGATCCTAGTGAAAAGTTTTGAAAGGATAACATACTTGAATTCATAATCTGCGCAAGATTTGAGACTGATATCTTATTGGCATATACCACTTGAAGAGCTTCATGATTATCTAGTTGTACAGGAGTTATCTAGGTAGTTTGAACACGGGAAGTAGATTTTTTGGTGCAAAGTGCTAGATCTAAACTATGATCTGAACAAACAGCAGTATTGGCATGCCAATGTTCTTGACATTGGGTATGGAAGTGACCCAGTCTGTGTTAAAATTTATTGACTATAGCTTCATTCTGAATCCTGATAAGCTATGACCAACTGCCCCACTGGGAAAAGAGAGAAATTACGCTAGGGAAAGGTTTATGCATATCAATTAGTAGACATACTCTGACCTCCAAATGCGGGCTCTCAAAAAGGATGAGATCATTCTTGAGGAATATACCAAGTTTGTTGGCTAAGATTTTGATGATCTCAGGGTCTCTGTATTCAAGTGGCAGGAGGGGAAAAGAAATCCAATGAGGAAGAAACTGAGCCATTGAGTCTTGGGAATTAAAATTTGGGATCTAGATCATGGTGAAGAGACCTGATCCCTGACAAAACTAGCCTCTCTACTTATGTACAAAATTCCTAGCCTCTTTAGATTTAAAAGTGGTAATGAAATATTTGGAGACCAGATCAAATAAAGAAAATATCCTTTAACCCCGACCATGAAGAAAATGCCCATTCCTTGATGACAGAAAATGACAAGGAGGAACAAGAAAAATTACCTATGATAGCAGACTGATGAAGGAGGCCAATAGGATGCTGCAACAGATGTCCTGGTAATGTGATATTCAGCTGGTTTGGACCACATTTAGAGGACGCCAGAGAACCTGCATGCTGAGAATCTTTCTTTTGCCATATTTGGGTGGATTTTTTTGGATTGAAGGGGGCCCTAGGTGAACCTAGAATTTTTAATTCATGAGATGGATCTGTAGGTTCTCTTGCGGGTTGTGATGCATTATTAAGACATACTGCATGGGAAGTAGGAACCTCAAGCTTGGAAATCACAACCATATTGTGCATATTTGGTGAATGATCATCAATTTGAGCTGGGGACCCAGGCCGGGTACCCTCACAAATGTCAAAAATAGGCTTCTTTTCTTGACCCCTACGATCTAGCTTGGAAAATTGACCAAATTTCTCTCTCTTGTTGAAATTCTTCAGATCTCTATTTCTCCATTCAGGCGCATGAGAATTTTTTTAAAAATTTTTGATATTCCGCCCAAAAAAATTTTGAAAATGCGAGTCATGCATAAGGTGATCAGGGATTTGTATGTGGGATTATCCTTTTTGTAGGGAGGATTCTCCTTTTTCAAATGTAGATGAGCCATGCCATGGTCTCATATTATCTAGATTTGTGATGTCATTGACCTTTAGGGTTTTTACTTCAGGGGGCTTGTTGTTATGAAGATTCCCTAAAAATTTTGCCGTGGAGCGGAGGTCATGAAGTCATGGATTTAAGAAGAATGGTTTAGCTGGTTGGACCACTACTTTACCATGAAAAATTGACTTCGAGTCTTTGTGATCTAAATAATCTCCATTCAGATTTCTTTCCACAAACGAGCACCTTTGAAATCAAATATCATAATGTTCAGAGCCTGCAGGTTGTACACAAGGCATGGAAGAGAAGATACAAGAAAGATCTTCTTGTAGTGATGGGGGTTTATGTGAATGCTGAAACCCCTTTTCTTGACAAAACTACTCAAACTTCTGACTCTGTGTCTATAACTGACACCCTCTGTCATGTGCTCGCCAGTTATGAGCAACGATTCCACTGTCCTGACAGTACTGCTGAAACTTCTGGGCTTGCGGTTATAGCTGTTGCCTTCTTACATGTGGCCGCCATTGCAGACCCACGCTTGTCGTCATCATTTCCCCCTATCAAACTTAATTTAATTAAATATTTTTAATTAACAAAAAAAAAATTAAAAAAATAATATAATTTTTTTTTAAATTATTTTCTTATCATGTGATGTGTTAAGAAAGTATCCAAAGAAAAAATATCCAAAACTAGAATGGGAGCAAAGAATAGTAAAATTGGGTAACCAACATAATGGAGCTGACAAAGAAATCAAATTTGGAAGGGAGAACTAGAGTTATTAAACAAATATAATTAATTAAGGACCAAAGTGACCACTAGGTGACAAAAAACAATCTATTCAATATTTTCATGAATGAAATATGAAAATTTCTGGCACGATTATGAACCAAATATTGTTGCAACTCAAATAACTTAAACCATTGAAATTCTCTCTCTCTCTCTCTCTCTCTCTAGTAAAATACTATGTTTTTTCAATTAAAAAATTAATAATTATACAATAACAAGAAGGGGGAAGGAGTGATGGTGAGGGAATGTGAGAGGAAGAGGATACTAACAATGACAATGAAGGTGTAGGTGGTGTTGAGTGGGTTTTGAAGGAGCTAGAGTCCACTATTGTCTCTATAGAGATTTTCTGAGGCATGCTTGGTCGGCATGTTTTTAACACCCTTGAGGTCGTGATTGTTTGTGATACTAGCCTTGGATGCATTTTGGTTGTTTCTGCAGGGTTCTTCCTCATTTTTCATAGTGGGCTCCTTGGCTTTGTGTCGGCATTAATTTTTGTTGTGCTTGAGTAGTCCCCAGCTCTCCCTTTGGGGGTTTTTTTTGCTGATGCTTATATTGATCTTGTGCTTTTGGTTGAACTGGGTCTTGTCTTTTCGTGTTGGTGTGTGTGACTTTCTCCCTCACGGTTTTGTTTATTGATAATGCTACTTGTGGTATGTCTATAGTGGATGATGGTAGTGTTTTTTGAAGTGCTTTGCATCTTCTAGATGTTACTGAAATCTCCCTCACCTCCCCCACATAACTAGTTTGAATTCCTTTGTTCTCTATGGGGCCATTTCCTTCATTTCTTCAGCGAGTTTGGGAAAAGGTTCTTCAGATCCTTGAGGGGATTCTATATATAGGTTCATGGTTTGTTTGGAAAGGATATTTTCTTTCCCTCCCCCCTGCATGGACTTTTCCATTTCTTTGGGTTTTTTTTGTGTTGTTCTATCGCTTGTGGAAGGACCTTGTGTGGTTATGGTTTTTACCCTATTGTTGATTTAATGTTAACCTTGTTTCTCAATCCTTTCCTCTAGGTTTTTGGAGGTCGCCAAGATTTTTTTCCCTAGTTGTGGGTTTGTGGCTTCCTACCTCCTAGTGTGGTTTCTTTTGTGCTACTCCTTTCCCTTCATGCCATATCCTCTAATCAACTTCTTGTTATTGTTGGGGCTATTTCTGCTCTTTTTAGAGCCTAACCTTTCCTTTTAGTTATTATATCTAAGTGTGCTCTTGTTTCTATTTCTATATTCCATCCCTATGTGACTTCTTTAGATGTGGAGCTCTCTTTTGTAGCTCAAGTTGGGGTTTGGGCCGTTATGATTCTTTCTTCCTCTATAGTTTTTCTCTATTTATTTGGGGGCATTTGCAATGGAGGTGGTGGGTTAGCTAGTGGAAGAGGTCAGAGGTTGTTTTGGTTGGGAATTTTATATCTTTGTCTTATGAGGAAGTGGTGGTGGATTGTGGGCGGCTTATTTTATCCTTAGTTCCTTCTTCTTCTATCCCTAATGAGGTGGGTACCTCTCATATTGAGGTGGAGAGGATTTTCAGAGGTGAGGTTTGGATTTGTTGTTGGAGTGAATATGTTGCATTCTATAGGTTGGTTTTGGTTTCCAAATTAAATCCTAGTGCTAAGATTTTGCGAGCCTTCCAAAACCCTCTCTTCCATATCAGGCTATGGATGGCTTGAAATATCTAGTCTATTCTTGTTAATTTTTATTTTTTTAATGCTTAACATGTTGGATGATTAGGCTATAGTATCCTTGGTAAAACACTTTATTCAAGTTAAAGGAGCCTAGAGAAAGACTAAAATCATGTTAGACGTTAAGGGAGTTTGTAAACACCCTTTGTATTAAGTTTGATGGCTTTCGCCTTGTGTTGCTGCAACAAGAGCTTTGTTTTCTCATTCTTCTTTAGGTTGATGCCATTAGATTCTTATGGAGCTACTACTTACTTATATTTGATATTTCATAGCTATTTGTTTATGAATTCTAGATACATGTTTATATAAGGGTTTCCACATCCTTTGAAAACCTTATTTTTCAAATGAAAAACAAGAAGAGGGAACTATCCAAGGGGCCAAAAAAAGATTATTTAGCTTCTTATTTATAAAAATATAATTCACATAATGACGCAAACAATAACTACTTGCGATATGTGTTGATTTAATAGTAAATATTTGATATGCACACATATTATAGTAATTTCATTGATTTTGTTTTTCCCTTTTTCGTTAACAATGTTATTATTGAAGATTTTGATGTACACATTTATAAATACTTGTATAATAGACATTTGATAATACTTTTAGATTTTTTTTTAGTTTTTAAATGCATTCTTATTAAAATATATAAAAATCATAAAACTAAATTTTAATTTACTAGCAATAATAACTATTTTCAAAAGTATCCAAAATCTTCCCAATTACTATTAACCATGAAGAAAATCTATAATATTGATTTTATATATGTATTTTTTTTAAAACAAGCATAGTTTGGTCAGGATACATTATCCAACAACACACAACAATATATCTTTCTTAAATATTAAAATAAAGACTAACTTGTCTATTTCTTTTTGTGTGAATATTTATAATACCACCAACATTTGAAACACTATAATATAGAAATATAAAATTATACTATCTAATTACACTAGATAAACTCACAACAAGATATTGATATACTCATTTGTGAACTAAACTATTAAACAACGACCACATATATCAAAATTTGAAACATGTAATGCTTTTCACATTGAATTTGGACAATTTACAAAATAAATTTATCCATTTATTTACTCTGCAAAATATTTTTGGTTTATTTATGCATTGAGACACTATTTTCTTCAATTTATTCTCTAATTTGTCTATTAACATGCAAAAATATGCATGACATCTTTAACTATGTGATCATTAATAGTTTTAATATAGTTTTCATAGAATATTGAGTTAGATGTACAAAATTTTTATTAAATATGGATAACTATTAGTACAATTGTTTATTTATTATACCTTATATTTTATTTTTTAAGGTTATTTGGTAGTTAATATTTAACTAGCTAAGGAAATGTCAGAATATTTGAGAACATGTACTTTCTCCTTAATTGATGAAATCAAATAGAACCTTTGATTTTATCAACACTATGACTAATAATAACTATGTGTACTTTTCATCATCAAGTCTGCTTGAGGCTACAAATCTTACATGTAAACCATATCCTCAACTTAGATTGCACCACAAAGTCGAGCCATTGGTTGACAAGGATAATCACCTCAACAAATCTTGTATCACCATCAACCCTCTTAGTTAGGTAGGGGCATGCATTCTACCAAGAATCATCTCAAGTTAAAGAAACGATATTTATATGAGTTATAATAGGGAGATGGAACTTGCAGTGATGACCAACTAAAATGGATTGGACCATATAGGAAAATATCACATCCATAGAAACACCAAGATTCAGTAGAAATTTTAGGCACATGCGAAAATGACCATCAATTTTCACCAACTATGCGAAACTCTTGAATAAAAATTTTGCTCCACCATGCTTATGCTCAAGACTTAAAGATTCGTTAATATACGAACTAGTATATACACCATGACACTTCCTCCTAGCACATTATCATCTAATTCAATAGAAAATTTCATAACATTTCCTATTTTTATAAGGTTCCCAGGATCCTTGTACTCATTGGGTAAATAATACTAGCAAAGTTGATCTATACTTCTATAAGCCATATTTGGTAGAGAATTGAATTGGGGCTTTCAATTTGAAAGACATAAATCAACTTCATTAATCTTCAATGACCCAAATTCCAATATTTATTATTTTAAGGCTTTATCAATACATTTAATTATTAAATAACCTTTAAGAAGTGACTTGAATTTTGTCTTCTTGCCTCATGTTGCATCAATCACTCTTTCATTTGACTCTTTAGTAGCCATAAATGAATTTTCTTTAGAGGGCAAACTTCAATTATTTTTTCCTTAAGTGTGAGTATACATGTATGTGTTTGAGAGAGAGAGAGAGAGAGAGAGCTTATTTCATTTGATCTTCTCATACTTCGTGAAAGTATTAAGAATGCAACTTCACATTTTGTTCATGATTTTTCTTGTACAAATTTTTTTTGAGGATTGTCAAAATTTTCATTTACGTAGTTTTCCTTACTCATTGTCAAATTGTTCAAATCTTTTTTAGTTATTAATAAAATGTTTTTCATTTTAACTTTAAGAATACCTAATTCCTGAACTTATAAATTAATATTAAAAATTTACTAACTCTTAAACTACTACCATAACATAAAAATAATATATTAATAAAATTATACTCTAAAGATAATATAATTAACGAGATTATTATAAATAATAATTTAACATAAATAGAATCAACTCATTAAAAGTGCACAAAAGTCCAAACCTGAAATGTGTACATACAGTTTAAAATGCGTGAACTCCACCTCCACTGCCCACAATATATTTGTGGAGGAAATTTGCGCATATCTCCAGGGTGTACAGTTTCGTATTTGGATTGCCTTCCTACAGCTTGGCAAATAAAGAATACGCCTTGGCAAATAAAGAATAGGTAGTCTTGTGGACAGCAGAGTTTTAATGGTTTAGGAATCGGTACGACAATATTTGAGCTCGTTTACTGATTTGCCATGTTATCCATGTTGTTCCAGAAATTGGTACGATAATATCTTTACTGACAGCGGCTCAAACAAAAATTTACTACCCGCCAATTTGATCCTCCTTTTAAAGCAATGTAATATCCATTTCTAGTGGAAAACTAGTAGTGATGTGAAGAGAAATGAAATGATTCAAGACAATAGAAATGATAAGCGCTATCGGATATGGTCAACAGTTGTCTATCATGGCATGTTTGTACTCACAGGCTTCACCAGAAAATAAAGACAATTTTCGTCAATTATTGTTGAGATGTTTACCACAATCTCCACCTCATAAATGAAAGGATTTGAATGTAAAGAATAAATAGCAAATGCAAATAAGATGAGACAAATAAACAATACATAGTTTTATCCCGTTTCACTACAAATGTGGTTACATCCAGACTACAGAGTATTGTATTAATGTAAAAGATCAAGTTACAAATGAGTCAGAGACAGCGAATATAAAGTCTTCCTACAATATTACAATCAAGAGTCTTCGAATACGAAGAGTCATAATAAGAGGGAAAAGACAAAAGGGACTGTTGGCCTTCAAATCTCAACAAACTCCCACCTGAAGGACAACCAATGCTGCAATTGAACACCCAATACCCTGTTGAAGTGTTGATTTATCTTTTCTTTACAAGCCCAAGAGAAGTCCTTGCACTTTTGAACTTCTCTTTGGTGACAACCTTTGTGAATATGTCTGCCGGATTGATCTTGGTATAAATTTTGACAACTTTCAGCTTTCCTTCTTCAACTGCATGATGAACAAAGTGAGCATGTGCGTCAATGTGTTTAGAGCGACGCTGTAATGAATGATTATGAGCCATGAAGATAGCGCCGCGACTGTCACAAAATAGATTATATTATTTTTGATAAACTTTCAAGTCACCAAGTAATCGCTGTAACCAAATCATTTCCCTTGCCCCTTCGGAAAGAGCTAAGTATTCAGCCTCTGCTGAAGAAAGAGCAATACAATGCTGCAACCTTGAAGCCCAACTAATAGTAGCTCCAGCAAACATAAAGGTATATCCAGTGGTAGACCTTCGTTTATCCATGTCTCCGGCAAGATCAAAATCAGTGTAACCTTGCAGCAGAACCTTATTTCCTTCAAAACGTAAAGCATAATCTGATGTTCCTTTTAGATACCTTAGTATCCACTTGACTGCTTCCCAATGAGCATTCCCGGGGTTGCTCATGAATCTTCTCACAACTCCCACAACATAGCCAATGTCGGGGCAGGTAGAAACCAATGCATACATAATGCTTCCAACTACAGATTTATAAGGAATTTTCTCCATGAAATCCTTTTCTTCTTGTGTTTTTGGACAGAATTCAGAACTTAAGCAGAAATGACCAGCAAGAAGAAGAGGAGTAACTTTTGCATCAGCCATGCCAAACCTCTCAACAACTTTGTCAATGTATTGTTTTTGGGATAAGGTAATTTCTCTCTTCTTCCTATCTCTTGTGATTGTCATACCAAGAATCTTCTTGGCTGCCCCTAAGTCCTTCATGTCAAACTTTCTTGTCAATTTCTCCTTTAACTCATTGACTATTCTTTTATTTGTGCCAGCTACTAACATGTCATCGACATAAAGAAGGAGAATTACGAACTCACCATTAGGAAGTGTCTTGAAGTAGACACATGGATCTTATTCACATCTTGTGAAATTGTTTTCAGCCATAAAGCGATTAAATTTTATATACCACTGTCTTGGGGCTTGCTTGAGGCCATACAAACTCCGATTTAGCTTGCAATAAAGATGTTCTTGTCCCTTCTTGACGAATCCTTGAGGCTTCTCCATGTATAACTCTTCTTCTACATCACCATGTTGGAATGCGGTCTTCACATCAAGCTGTTCCAACTCAAGATCCCACATTGCTCCTAATCCCAAGACTGTTCGGATAGTTGTCATCTTGACAACCGGTGAGAAGATCTCATTAAAATCTATCCCCTTCTCTTGATCAAACCCCTTTACCACCAATCTGGCCTTGAAGCATTTTCTTCTTTCATCTTCTTCTTTTAGCCTGTATACCCACTTGTTCCTAAGTGGTCTTTGATTTAGGGGAAGAGAGACCAAGTCCCAAGTCCCAAGTCTGATTCTTGAGTAAAGAATCCATTTCCTCATGCATCATTATTTTCCATTTATCACTATTGACATCTTTGAGAGTAGCTTTAAATGTTGATGGCTCTAAAAATTCAGAAACAAGAATTGAAGGCTCTGCTTCCTCAGCGAACAATAATTCATAATGAGAAATTTTAGAGGGAATTTTCCTCTGCCTGGTCGATCTCCTCATTCCTTGATTTTGATTACAAACAATATCATTTGTCATCAAATTATCATTCTACAAATTAGAATTTTCAATTGGGTGGACTATAAGCCGTTCGACTCTGGCTTTTTCTCCAAAATCTGAGTCTTTCCTTTTCTCTATGCAAGGCAAATTGCCATATGCAGCGCTGGAGAAAGAAGACTCCATATTGCGTGATTTTGAAGTGAATGAGGGGCTGCTCAGTGCGTGCGGGTTTGCTGGAGAAGGAGGGATGCATACCCAAAACGTGGCTACAGCAGGAGGTGGGCAATATGTTTTAAGTGCTACTGCAAGAGGCCTTGCATTCTCCTCATCACGTGATCCATACAAAGCTTCACGCGGGCTCTAATTTTCAGGTGGGTTTTGCACTTTTTGTTGGCAGTGCACTCCATGATGGCCCGGCTGTCCACGTTGGATGTGAACTCCATGTAGGGCACCCTATTCTTCCAGCAGGTTAGTCCTGCCCATGGTTGACAAGGGGCTATCTACTCTATGCAGATTCTGTTCTTCACGCGGGCCAAAGACTGAGACACGCGGGCTTCCATATTTTGTTGCCCCTCCATAATCTGCTGCCACTCTAAAATCTGCTGTTACTGCATAGTGTAGAGGGATATTCACTTGTTTGGTGAATTGGGGAGGACTCTGTTGCAGCCTATATTGGCATGTGCTCTGTTATCAGGCTGATGGTTATGGTGGTCATTAAAGCTAGGATCATAACTTGAGGATGGTGAATAATTTGTAGGGGCAGGAGCTAAAACAAAGGTAGGTGAGATATTAGAATGTAGAGGATGTGAATTTTGGTTATGAGAGGAGTCAATACCATTTTGGAAAAATCCATTAAAGAAACATAATCTTTTATATGTGTTTCCTCTGATAAGGCTGGAAACATTGTCTCATCGAAAACTACATCTCTACTCCTCACAATTTTCTTCTCAATTGGATTCCACGTTCGAAAACCAAACTGATCTTCTCCAAAGTCCATGAAGATACATTGCTAAGATTTACAATCCAATTTGCTCCTTTTTTCTTTAGGGACATGAACAAATGCTTGGCAACCAAACACACGGAGATGAGAATAAGCGATTCGCTTGCCCAACCACTCTTCTTCCCGGATACTGAAATCCAACCGAGATGAAGGACTTCGATTAATTAGATACACAAATGTATTGCAAGCCTCAGCCCAAAACTCCTTGCTTAAACCAGCATTCTAAAGCATGCATCGTGCTTTCTCAAGGCTGGTTGGGTTGACTCTTTCCGCTGCGCCATTCTCTTGAGCAGTGAAGGGGACAATTTTGATTCTCTGAATACCTTAGCCTGCACAAAAATTGTCAAACTCCAAAGAGCAAAATTCTCCTCCATTATCTGTTTTCAAGCATTTAATCTTATGGCCACTTTGATTTTCAACAAGTGCTTAGAAATTTTTAAATTTTGAAAACACTTCAGATTTGTGAGAAATCATATAAATCCATACCTTTCTTGTACAATCATCAAGAAACGTGACAAAATAATTTACCCCTCCATGAGAGCTTACCTCCGTGGGACCAAAGACGTCTGAGTGTATCAACTCCAATGGTGTTGTCTTCTTGTCATGGCCATTCTTCAAGAAGATGACCCATTTTTGTTTTCCACAAAGGCAATGTTTGCAGAATTCCAAATCTGTGGATTGAAGACCGGGTAGTTGATCTTGGTTCAGCGTAACCTCAATTCCTTTCTTACTCATATGACCCAATCTTTGATGCCAAAGGGCGGCATCGCTTCCCACAAGAGTCATAGTAGCTCCCACCTCACCAATAGTTTCAACAACATAAAGGCTTCCCACTTTATCGCCTTTTGCGATAACCATAGAACCACTAGTGACTTTCCATTTGTCTGTGAGAGTGGTGAGAAAGCCTTGTGTATATAGATGACTCACAGAAATTAGATTTTTCTTCAATTTAGGAATATGCCTAACATCTTTTAACATCCATTTAACTCCTCCATCTAAATGAAAAACAATATCACCTCTTCCAATAATTTCACACAAATTATTGTCCCCCAAGTAAACTTTTCCAAACTCACCTTCTTGGTAGTTTGTAAACAAATTTGTGCATGAAGTGGCGTGAAAGGAAGCACCAAAATCTAGGACCCAAGATTCAGATGTTGTGTCGCTTGTGGAAAAAATAAATATGCCATCATTGCTATCATGAGCTATGTTCGCTCCGTTGTCCAAAACCTTTTGTTGTGCCTTCTTGTATTTTCTACAATCTTTCTTGACATGGCCAGATTTGCCACAAAACCAGTAGCCGCCTTATCTTCCTCTAGATTGTGATCTTCTAGCTGATTGTGGCTGCCAATTGTAATTATTTCTGCCTCTATGCTGGCTTCTTCCTCTATTTTCAGTGCTGACCATGGTAAGAGCATCACCAAATGGAGTGTCTTTGTTACTTCTTCTCATATCTTCACTAAGTAAAGTGGCAACCACTTCATCGTAGACCAGCTTCTTCTTTGTGGAATTAGAAGTGCTAACAGTTGTAACTACGGGATCGCAACTGTCGGGTAAGAAACACAACAAGATAATGGATTTGGCTTCATCATCTTGTGTCATGCCAACTGAGGTTGCCTAACATAGTAAAGTATTTAAATCATTTATATGATTTGGAATTGTAGCACCTTCCTTCATTTTTAACATGTAGAGTGTCTTCATAATGAAGATTTTATTTGCACCCGATGTCGTCTCATACATGCTCTGAAGTTTGTCCCAAATTTCTTTTGTTGTCTTCTCATTCAAGACATTGAAAAAGACATTTTGCAATAGAGAAAGAAAGATTGATGCCATCGCTTTATCATCTATTTTCTTCCAATCTTTATCTGACATCGCAGCTGGTTTCTTAGTTTTTCCTTCCAGCGCGATTGATAAGTCTTTCTTGATCAGCAAGGAACACATCTGCACTTTCCACAGGCTGAATTTCTTGCCTACGAATTTCTCCACTTTCGTATCCTCCATCTTTCTAGAAATTCAATGTCGATTTCCAATCTGCACAACCTGTGCTTTGATACCAGTTGAAAGGATTTGAATGTAAAGAATAAACAACAAATGCAAATAAGATGAGACAAATAAACAACACAGAGTTTTATCCTAGTTCACCACAAATGTGGTTACATCCACACTGCAGAGTATTATATTAATGTAAAAGATCAAGTTACAAATGAGCAGAGGCAGCAAATATAAAGTCTTCCTACCATATTACAATCAAGAGTCTTCGAATACGAAGAGTCATAATAACAGGGAAAAGACAAAAGGGACTGTTGGCCTTCAACTCTCAACAATAAAGTGTCTATCTTCACATGTCAAAAGGAACTCGCGTGTCACGTGTACTAGAAGCCCTGCATGTTCATCTTTCCCTTTCCTGACTACAACATCTTGGCTCCTTGAGTAGCATGCCCAAAAAAATCATTTTTATCAATTATATGTTCTTGGGTGTATATATAGTGACATAAGTATGAATCTATTATGTATTTCTTATGAGATACCTTACTACAAAAGGAAAAGGAGGTGTACATACTTATCTTTTGTAGAATTTCCAAACAATCATGAATGATTATTAATAAAGTCTTTATAATGAGTGGTTCGTATGGTACAATATTTGTTAAAAATTTTGCAAGCATGATCTGAGATTAAATGGATTTGATCTTTGATAAAATTCCGTTATTAATTATACTTAATTATGTTTAATCTTTGTGAATATAATCTTAGATGCACTAAGAACTAAATAAACTATTCATGTTTCTTGGGGTAAAAATATCTGAATTATTACACATGAAATATGGTTCAATCTCTTGCCAATATAATTATATTAAATTAGTTTTTAGTTGTTGTAATGCACGGGTATTGGGGTTTCCTTAAGTGGGTATTGGGGATGCTTTAAAATGACCACTTTTTATCCTTGCACGCATATAAAGACAACAACAAAATATGATTGAAATCTAATATACCATTTAAAATCTTTTAATACATGAAATTAATTATAACGATTACCAATACGGTTCTCTTAGAAACCTAACAATTATTGATTTAGAGGAGTAAACAATAGCTATATGTATGACCAACCCAATTGATAGTTTGTGTCAGTCTCAACAGTTTAAACAACATATACAATCAGCTATTTAAACAACATATATACAATCAGATGACTCTTAGAAAAATAAAGTGTTAAATAATTAATTTGTTCCTTAAGGACCCGTTTGTTTGCGGGAATATGACTGGAATTAGCGGTGGTTTTTCCAGTTTTGAGTTGAATCCATCGTTTGGGTTGCAAATATGCAAACCCGATTTTGGACCCCAAAATGGGTGGCACAATCTTCCCACCCAATAGGTGGAATATGATTTCATCTTCTAGGTTTTTTTTTTATCAACCCCATTTAATTGGGCAGAGGGTCCATCGGGTTTAATCAGAATTGTGAATGGGGATTGCGATACATTTTTTCATCTTCTAGGTTTCGTTCTACTCGGTGGAATCCATTGGAAGCCCTTTGTTTCTCTCTGCATGGTGGAAGCCATCTACTCTCTGCACAGTGGAAGATGCAGTAACTGCTAAAATTTTCCATCGCTTATTTTCTGTGTATTTTTGCAATCATTGCACATTATGCTCTCAAATAATATGTTGCATTCTCTATAGCTCCACATTAAGATCACATATTATTATTCAATAGCATCATCTGATTTAACGAAAAATGAAACCCTTCACACCATTTTCACTTCTTGGATTTCCATTTCCATGTGTATTTTGCTGCTGCTTTCCTTTTGAAGACAGTGTTTTCAAGTTTTGCCGCCATTTTTCTTTCTTCTCGACTCTGACTCCTCAGAAGAGCTGACTGTTTCATTTCTTGCTTGTTTTGTGTCTTCAAATCCTACAATTTTACTTGTATCTTGTGATTTGTTGAGTTTTTTTAACAAGAATAGTAATTTTACATTCACCAACAAAGAACATATGTTTTTGTAATCCTGTAGTACCTGTCATCTGGGATGGACGAACATCTTCCTCTCTATAATCTTTCTTTCTTCCATTTTGTGCTTCCCCTTTTTCTTCATTTGAAGATTCATCTCTATTGTTCACAACAATCTTAGCTGAGCCCCTTTCATCATTTCCTTTTATCTGGTCTTTTTCTTCTGAGTCCATTTCAATTCCTTCCATCAGCTCTCCCTCTGCCAGATTTTTGTACAAAAGCATATATGTATCTAATACTACTGCAATGTAGTGACCAGATTCCATGCTCTGGCCACAACGAGTAAGTACAACATGAAGCTTATATCAGGTAAAGTCTCCGAGATTTCTTTTTCCATGAGTAATGAAGGGTTTCAAGTCCAGGTCATGGGGGATGTTTCGAAGCCACTATGTCTAAGAGGTGGTATCTTCAGAAATAGATAAGCCCTGCCTCTTTGTTCACTTCCCTATCACTCATCATTTTCCTTACCTTCGCTACATCATTCCACTTGCCTTCGGCAGAGTAGAGATTTGAGAGTAACACATAAGTTGCCAAATCTTTTATGTCCATCTCAAATAACAATTCTACAGCACGTTCTCCAAGCTCCAGGTTGCCATGAATTCAGCATGCAGCAAGCCGAGTCCGCCATCCTGCAAGACTGGGTTTGAATGGCATCAACTTGACAAAACACTCAGCCTTTTCCAGAAGCCCAGCCCGACTAAGAAGGTCAACCATGAATGCATAGTGTTCTTCTCTAGGTAAAATTCTATAGTCTTGGTTCATATGATCAAAGTAGTAACAACCTTCATCCACTAGGCCTAAATGACTACAAGCATTGAGAAGGCCAACAAAAGTAACATGATTTGGCCTTATTCCAGCATCTTGCATTTCTCTAGAGAGTTCCAGAGCTTTTCTACCATGACCACGCTGAGTAAGTCCACTTATCATTGTATTCCATGAGGAAACATCTTCTCTGGGCATTTCCCTAAATGCAATACAGACATCATTTATATTCCCACCTTTTGCATACATATCAACAAGATTGGTGCTTTCATTTTTCATTAGTTTGCTGTTCAGAAGTGGTCTCAGTTACCACAATTCAAAATGAGTAAAACTTACCATGGATATTAGATCATGTCATCATCCTTCTTCTTTGTTGTAGGGAGAAGTGTTCACTCATAGTAGCTGGCAATATTTTTCCTTGAAGTCAGAGAGAGCTTGTATAACCGGCCTAGATGGGATGCCTAGTGTTGGTTGACTTACCGTCTGGATGGGTTCTTCATATCTAGGGGAATTAATGCACATAGAGTTTTGACCAAAATTCACAATGCATAATATTCTAAAGAACAAGTGAAAACCTAATTCTCATGGCTCTTTTTATTATTGGTATGCTTTAGATGTATTTGTAAAATCACAGTACTTTTTTATCTCTAAAAGAGTGGATATTTTAGAGATAAACAAGTACTGTGATATTTTGTTGTTGCTATGTTATATAGTTGGGTTTAACATCTGGATCTGGATCTTGTTTTAACAGAGCCTCTTAGCCTAGTTTATTGTTCTCTTTGCTATCTTGTCTTCAGCTTCCAGTGGAATCGTCATGGATCTGCCATCAAGTATTTTTAATGTTATGTATTTCAACATCTTTTTTTTACAATGTTTTCTACTTCTAAATTTTTGGGATCATATGAGCCCACATTGCACAATGCTCTTATGAAACTTTTTATCAATGTGGCCACTAAAATAGATCTTCTATGCAACCAAATTTTCACTGTCACCATTCTTTGAGCTGTAGCAGAAGTCTTTTCCAATCCTGAAACATTCCTCTTCATCACAAGTTTTTTTTTTAATTTCTCTTGGAACTGTCAGCACCCTAGCTTAGATTTCCAATAGAAGAGTCTGAAATTGAGAAATTTTCCCCATTTCTTTTAACTATAGCATGAGGCTATTCCAAACCTGAAATGTTCTTCATCACAATATTTTATTTTATTTCTCTTGGAACTGTCATTGCCCGAGCTTAAACTTTTATTAGAAGATTCGGGAACCTTCAACATATTTTTAGGCCAATGGTCATCTTCTTGAATACAATGGTATCAGTGGGATCAGAAGCATAAATCTCTTTCAAATCCTTATGATTTTCAGGTGAAATTTTCTTTTACTGTCCTTGGTTTGTGGTAATCCATTATATCTAAATTTCTCTATTGTCTTTGGTGTATGGTGATTTATTACATCCAAGTTTCTCTTGACACACTTCAACAAAATTGTTGTTGGTCTCTTTGGCATGATCCTAATTGTTTATTTGTGTTTGAAAGTGTAGAAGGTGTCATTTTAATCGTACTTGTAACATGTAATGCCCTTTCTGTTGCTTTTATTGTCAAAACTCCACAACATGGGATCCTCTCTTTTACATGATTCATTACCAGCACTTCGTGGATGTCCTCATTTAGTTCAGGTCAAATTTATTCCAATATCACCACACTATGGAAAGATTTTCTTTGTTGGGAGGCCAATAATGTCATATTCTTCATTTTGGATGTCCCAGATGCTTACTTTGCCCCATACTTGGTCAAAAAAGAGGAGCAAGGAAGAAGGGATTATATCTCCTTCACCCAAATTGTGTTTGCATGTGCACACACCTTTTTGTTTTTTATTTAGTTCCTCAATTTGAATTCTCATTAGCAGAACTTAATAGATAATACAATGGCAGGGCCTATAATTGTAGTGGAAATATTATCCCTTGTTGGATGGAGATGCCAAAATACTTTGTTTCTCCTTGTTTTGAGATTACCTGATGTTGTCTTGTTTGCCCTTTTGATTTCATGGATGCAAAACCTACTATAGCTTTTATATCAACCACTTTATCTTTCCTCCTTGTCTCTTCCTTTACAAATGTGGAGGTCATTGAATCAATTTGTTATTAGATACTATTAGCCCAGTTAACCAACTCAATCCTTGAGGTGTTCAATGAATTTGACAAATTAGCCAATATGGTCGACATACTACTGTTAAGACTTTAGCTGATATGCAACCCCTAACATTTGCTAACTTTATCATTTGGGATCTAATTAGTTTATATGGGAATTAATACTTTCCTTCTGACATAAATGACCCGCAAATTTCTCTTCAAAAATCAATCGGACATTGTATTCTATCCCCTTAGCCTTTCCCTATGCTATGTTAGATATCTTTAACTGCATCACTTACACGCACCTGAATACCCTTTAGATGTCATACAATGGTTATAAGGGATTTTAAAACTATCTAATCCTATATGAAGGGTACATTATGATCTAATGGTGTGGGACACGATTCATCCACAAATATCCTTAAATTTGTTTTGAAAAATATGATTTCCATTTTATGATTCTCTGTATAGAACATAAAAGTCTTTCCCACAAAATATTTCCTTGGCATGTCCTGAAGAGCATCAAAATTTTCCTTACCTGTAGTGCTTATATTTATAGTTGTGTCCATGTAAATATGCATTTATAGTTACTCTGCATTGGCAAGGGAATATTTTGACTCTCATCAATCTCAAGATTGGGCATAATCCAAGCAGCAATCAGACAGGCGAGGCTGCCGAATGCCCTTTTGTCCCAAAAAAAATTTGAATTTAGACTATATTATTGAAGGCCACATGTACATTGTGTTTTCAGCATCTACAAATGAAAACCCATCATTTAGGAGTAATGACTTTATGATTGTTTTATTTTTATTGTTTTATAACTTTTCATCTTTTATGTTGAGAGTTACTGTTATTGCTTGTTATATAACCTTCAATGTCAGCATTTTCTTGGTCTATAATTAGGTTACCAATCCTATAAATCTATCTTATAATCCAATCTTTACTATTACTTAGTAAACTATATATTCTTTACTATTACTTAGTAAACTATATAGAGTTATGATTGTTTAATATTTAGCTTATCTTATAATCTTTGAGCAATTAAGGTTGAAGAGCATTCTGATGATTGATATTATAGACTATAAAAGCTTCTTTCCTTTCATTTTTACCTATGAAGAGTAAAGAGACATGATAATAGGGAGGATACACATTGGTGAAGAAGGTAGCTTTATATTTTTTTATTTTTATGTAATGTAAAGAAACAACCATAAAGGCATGTGGTAGACAAAGAAAAGAGATTTCTTAGAATATGAAGAAACATTGAAAATAAATGAGACTTAATAGTGGAAGAAAGTCACAAGGGTAGTGAAAGAAAAGAGCTCAAAAGGCATTATAAAGAGTGGATGTTGAGATTGTATAAAGAAATAGTAGTTGGAGATGAAATGAATGATTAAAAGAAAGGAGGAGAGGATATGAAGTGGAAGAAAAAATAAATGAGGTCATGAGGAGAGGAGGGGAGAGGTTACAAATGAAAGTCAAAAAAATACAGGGCACCTCATGAGGTAGGGTGTGTTGAAACCCAACTTAAGATAACAAGGCAGAGACAAGAAACAACAATCTCCATATGGTAAGGGACAACAGAATTGCCATGCCAGAAGACAAACACCCTAAAGCCGAGAAAGTTTTTTTCCATTTCTAAAAACTTGTCAATGTTGATCTGCATTCCTTGCAATGAATGACATGCCTAAAATAGCGATTGTTGGGTCTGGAGCATGGACAGTTCAAAAGCACCTATTAGTTCAAAACCTAATTAGCACCTATTAAGTTCAAAAGATCCACTGTCAACTACCGCAACATGTTACTTAATTGATGATTTTAATTTGAAGAGATTGGCTGGTCTAACCAAACCTATTAGTTCATCCATTTTTTCTTGTGTATTTTATCAAACATTGTCAAACAGTTTTCTTCCTATCTTGATATATTGCTTATCTGATGAATCACAGGTTGAACATTGATTCTAAAATGTCTTAAAATCACTTTTATTTCTAGAATACTTTCAATTTCTAGAACAGTAACAACATGCTACCAATATCTCCTCGCTCAAATCATTGTGTTTGTCCACATTTCAGGCCATTGATGGATCCTATTAAGAATATTGACGTTCTAGGATGGGTAGTTGTGGAGACCACATATTCTCATCTTCTCATAGCTCTTATTGCATGTGTTTCCATAGCCACAGTAGTGGTGGCCCGAGAAGGCAGTGCACAAATGGGTAAATGAAAAAGAAAAGGAAATTCTTTTATAGAATGGTTATTCATTCCAACGATGTGGATTGTCATGATCATATTCAGATGAGTAGGGGAGCCTTCTTTTGTCTAGCTACTATCCTAAGGCTGAAAGGAACCTTGACAGATATGATACACTTGACGTTAGAAGAACAACTTGTGATGTTCCTCCACACCGTTGGCCACAATCTGAGGAACCACAAGATTGCCCACAACTTTGGGCACTCAGGAGAGACAATCAGCCGATACATCCACAAGGTGTTGAGGGCTATCTTAGGACTCCACAAGGATTTCTTTCTACCAGCTAGTCCAAACACTCCTCCTGAAATTAGTGGGAACGAATGTTTTGATCCATTTTTCAAGGTAATTCTTGTGTTGTTACAAATTTCTTGTATGGATTTTTATCCTTATCATATTATTGGTTGACCATAGAATTGATAATTGTATCATATCATATATGATTATGTTAGAGCTATCGATGGAACCCATATACCAGTCACCGTCAATGTCGACATGCAGGGTAAATATCATGATGGAAAAGGCAACCTGTCACAAAATGTTATGGGTGTGTGTTCCTTCAATCATAAGTTTCAATACTACCTTACTGGTTGGGAAGGGTCTGCTGTGGATAGTCATGTTCTAGCTTCTTCTCTGTCAAGAGCAGATCCTCTTGTTGTTCCTCCCGGTAAGCCAAATCATAGTTTAATATACTCAAGGGTACAATCAATGTTTCACGTTTTAATAATATACTTTATTTATGTAGGAGAATATTTTCTAGTGGATGCTGGATATCCCAATGCACCTGGATTTCTTGCTCCTTATCCGTGTACATGCTACCACCTGAAGGAATTTTCAAGAGAGAATCCAATAAACTCTCGACAAGAGTTGTTCAACCATCGACACTCCTCTCTTAGAAACTCAGTAGATCATATATTTGGTATTCTCAAGTAGCGTTTTCCAATCCTGAGGCATGCCACATCTTATCCTATCATGACACAAGCCAATATTGTATTAGCATGTTGCATACTACACAACTACATTACATTAGAGAACGACATTCCATCAAAAATTGTCACCGAAGAGGAAGATGATCATGACGGGATAGATGTACCAATGCTGGAGACATATGGGTTGTCTCAGTGTGATAGAGACTAGTGGTCATAGTTACGAGATGATATAGCAAGTAGAATGTGGGAAGAGTACAGATACCGAGAATAGTTGTTCTTTTATGAGTCAAGACTACATGATGGTTTCCTCTTTCTTATGTTTTTCTCTGCAAGTATTGGACTTGTATGGGTCAATGTGTTTTATTTGAGTAAACTGATGTATGAAGATACTTTGATATACATGATGGTTTCCTTTTTCTTCTGTTTCTATCTCGAAGTATTGGAATTTTATGGGTCAATGTGTTTTATTTGAGTAAAATGATGTATGAAGATACTTTGATATACATGATGGTTTCCTTTTTCTTATGTTTCTATCTGGAAGTATTGGTCTTTTATGGGTCAATGTTTATACCATTAACAATAATTTGTATACAAAACATGGCATAAATAGAATTAATGATGAGCATGGATGAAATTGGTAGAATGAGCCAAATATCTCCTCCCTCAAAGAAGATAATGTGGAAAAAGGAAATGGAATGCAAGTTTCTAGACTTGCTCCTCGAGCAAGTACTGCTAGGAAAAAATTGTGACGGAGGCTTCAAAAAAGAAGCGTGGTCTGCCATTGAGAGGTAGTTCAACGCTGATATGAACCTCAATCTATCAAAGTACAACTTTAAAAATAAGTTAAAAACTTGGAAGCTTGCATATACAGTGATGAAAGAGCTAAGAAATACAAGTAGTTTCACTTGGAACGAGGCAACTCAGTGCATGGATGTTGAGGATAGTGTGTGGGATGAGCTTCTGAAGGTAGGGTGATCTCTCTACTATTTTGATGAACATAATATTGCCTTATTTTAAATTTAATAATGAAAGACAAAGAACCTAATCCATTTATTTATGCCACCATGCAAAGAAGAGAGTTCAAAAATGCCAAAGTGTATAAGAGGTAGCCCTTCCAACACTTCAATGAATTGGATGCAATTATGGGTAATGACATTGCTGAAGATATTGCAGCTACGACGACCCTTGAGACTACAGAAGGGAACCCTATGGAAGAGCCATTCAATGTGCATGATGAAAAGGATATTAGTTTCAGTATACATCTTGATAGTGTTTCTGATTTGGACGAAGACCCTTATCCTTCCAATCAGTCCACTGCGACTGCAAGTGCTAGAGGAACTCCTACATCATTAGTCACAAGGTTGGGAAAGAGGAGGAAGGCAAATATGGCCGCTTCCTTGGATTCCATGCATGAAACAATGAAGAAAATAAAAGAGGGCATGAGCAATGTTCACCTTCACAAAATTGATATATCTGATCATGACAATGCTTTGACGGGCGCATATACCGCTCTCAAATCCATCCCTGAATTGACTCAAGGTGTATTCTTGAGGGTATATGACACCTTTGTGGGTGAACGTGAAAGAGCCAAAGGGTTCTTGTTGATGACTGAGGATGAGAGAGTGGACTGGAATGCAACCACATATGGTGGATTATAGTTATTTTCTACATACTTTATCAAACTTTATCATGAGTTGAAACATTATCATACTTGTTCACATACACTGATATAATTGTGTTTTCATTGATCATTGTTTATGGTTGATGATTATAAATTATCAAACATAATTTTTGTTTATCAAATATATTCTGGGATAATGAAATGTAAATTGGTTTCCTAGAGACCCTATCACTGCCCGTAAGGGTACAACCATCCAACCTTGTCTATATTTTTATGATGCTAATTCATTTGTAAGAAATAATACTTTGTGATTGATGTTCTAAAGATTATAAGCTTTGATAAAATATAGTAGAATATCTGTTGTTGAGGACTATTGCTCGTTGTTGTGAGTGCATTGGACTATTGCTCGTTATGACTGCATTGCATGTTCAAGATGTTGTTATGTTTATCCACTATTTTACAAGGTGACAGTACTGTTGCATCACAATATTCTAATCAATTTTAATTAGTTGCATTTTATTAGGACAAGGATTCATTGAATTTTCATGGATTTTAAACATACTCTTCTAGTCGATCTAATGTAAAATCTATTGTCAATCATGTTTTGTGGATAGTTCAGATTTTTTTTTCTTTATAACTCTCCCTCTGGTCTGCAAATGATCTCTTGGATATATAGTGTTTAAGTCTGCATTTTGTCTCTATTTCTATAGAGCTATTAGACGTGTCTGATAAAGTTACAATCTATTTCCTTAAATCAGATTCTCAAACTTCTGTTTTGCAGCCTCTCGATGGATCTCCCTTATTTCTACGATCTTCTTCAGGCTACCTCCTTTCT
>MU227662.1:165598-198527 GCA_018584345.1 Thuja plicata
TATATATATATATATATAATTTTGGTCCCATGGTATGTTTGATTGTGTTGATAAGAGGGATGAAATATGAATTTTGAAGTGATGTAAAAGTCATGGTCATTGAAAGAAGAAATATTATAGAGTTAGTCAAAGAAGTAGAAAAGTGTTTCTTGATAGTATTATTCACTATAACTAAATCCATGCATGTTAGAGATAGAAGAAAATGACCAAAACTCATGGTATAGAATGAGGAATCCTTTGACCTAAGAGTTACTTTTATAATAATAAGTGTGATCTTTCTGAAAAAGTATCTTGGTTTAAAATTGTAATAGGGAAATGATTGGTGGAAAAACTATGAAAGAGAAGAGGTCTTGGATAGTGAAGAAAACAATGGTGAAGCAAATTAGGGAACAATTATTTGTGAAGAGGTATTGGAGGATGTAACAAAAATGGCTCCATTTCCAAGTGTTGGTGGTGTGAGATGATGATAGTGGTAGTACTTGTTTAAGTCTCTAGTTTTTTCTAACTATAGTAAAATTTTTCAATATGGAATAGGGTTGTGAGAATGCTAACCTAGTAAATGGAAAAATTATTCTTTTTTTCATCTTCCAATTTTGATGGCATGTATAGCCATTTTTAAAGTGATATGATCATCGATGTAAATCATCCTTTTTTTAATAATATTGTAAGACCAGAAAAAGGCATGAAAGCATATCTAGGAGATCACAAACCCTAAATAATATGCTAACCTATCTAATCTATCATGAAAGCCATTCAAAACAAGAATTCACAAATATACAACATAAAAACTCTAAGAACTCCCTTCAAATGATGCTCCCATGTCCTTCTTTCTTCTCCATAATCTGATTTGATGTGGCTCTTTGACAATAAAAAGATTGCACAAAGAATTTTGAAAGCACAAGTTTGCAACGAGATAACTAGAAGATAGTGGTATAACCTTGAAAGATTGAAATGCATTCCATTTTATAGAAAATGAGAGTCATTTAGGTGACATTGCACAAAATCAATGCATAAATGCAGATTTTGGTTGGTGAGATGTTAGGGAAGAATGATATGGGGGAGATCAAATAAGGAGATATTGAAAATATTCATGAAGCACCTTAATAGGGATGTGAATCCTCAATTAAGGGATATGATATTTAGGTAAGATTAGGAATCATTAATCAAATTAATAATTCAATATTCTCAATATTCCTCAAAATCAATAATTTTGATGAATAGAGGCCTTTACTATTAATAAAAATATTAAAGTACAAAATTCACAAAAAAAGGGCCGGGGGAAAAAATTCACCCCACAAGTTCACATGGCACCTAGGCCAGAAACAAATAGCTATTCATCAAAAAACATATAAAACTAGCCTCTTAGGCTGCGAGAGCAGTAGCAGAAGAAGGAGGAGGATTTCTGTCATCTGGTTTTCCCGAGACAGTGGGTGCAGGAGCTTGATCAGGGATGGCCCAGCCATCTTCACAATCTTCTTTTTCAACTTCTCCTTCCTCCCCCTGGGTGAGATAGCCAACGCCAGGCGAGGGAATTTACCATAATTATTAGGAGCAGAGGCCGAAGGCCAAGCAACAACAGTAGAAGCAAGCACAGGAGGCCACCTAGAACCCGCATCCCTCCAAGGAGGCAGGGAGGGGGAGGAGTGACGCCATTACCATGGGGTCCTGGAGTGTCTGGCAGGGGAACTCCAGCTACGACGTTACCCCCTGGGTGGCGTACGATCAGCTACAAGAGAATCAGGAGGCACTCGGGCAACAGTGCAAGGGGCATTGCCCCAGTGCTGGAGCAACCCCTGTAAGAGGGCAACCTCTAAGGCCACTTTGTCAGCTTGCACTTGAATCTGCATCATGACATTATTACAAATACATGCTTTATCAAAAAGAGAAACATGAATATCCCAAAAACTGTGAGAAAAAAGCACAACATTTCTATCTTTCCACAAAGTAAATAAAATTTCTAGCCGAAAGGAATGCCAAATCTGGGTGAACTGGGAAGGCATTCTGGAAAGAGTTAGCAAGGAGAATCATGTGCCAAGAAAAGGGTTATGGCCTGAAGGGAGCAAAAAATTCATGAATCCAATTCCAGTAATTTTGAGCATGACGAAAAACTAGAAAATATGCATGAGAGTCTCCGAGTGACCACAAAAAGGGCATTTGGGGTCAGGAACGCCCATATGTATGAGCTGAGCTCCCAATGGAAAGCCCTAGTATAACAAACACCAGGCAAAATGAGCAATTTTAGGCTCAGTAACAGCATCCCAAATGATGCAAAATCTCCACCCCTAGCTCTTTTGTGAAGAGGAAAGGTGCCGGCGGTGATTGAGCGAATCAATCACGAGAAAATGAAGCATAAGCCAAGAATACCCAAGTTTTGGCTTGTAACTGGTGAATGGAGTGGTAGGATACCACTTCCAGTCTTTCCACCATGGTCTGACGGACTGAATTCCCAACTTGTGCAAGAGGTGAGGTGGAATGGCAGAAACTAGCAAGTCAAAAGTTGAACGATCTGGGCGGATGAGCCAAAACTGAACTTGGTGATCATCCTAGGATCAAAGACTCATGGTGCTTCTAGAAAAAACATCTTTAGGGGTCTGAATTCCACACTTGTGGAACCGAAGAGCACTAATTCCTTGCATTCTGGCAAGAGGAATCCCTTGCTAGGCAAAAAGAGGAGACCACCAAATGTTCTGCTGGTTAAAAGAAAGACCATCATGAAAACCAATTCCAGTCCATCGAAGCCAAGGCTTGATAGACTCCCAGGCTCTCCAGATACTTTTGGAAAAAAAAGTGCCCTGGATCTGAATAGGCTCCCTCATAACCAGAAGGGTTTGAAATCCAATCCCCTTCCAGGCAGGCTTGTGGAGAGGAAATCCTAAGGAAATGTAGTATTGAAGCAGAATTTTCCAGATTCATCACCAGAGAGGCAACACACAACCCACTTGGCACAAAGAGCATGTCCTTGCTTCTCGGTATCAATTAAAACAAACCTGCCAGAGGACTTAGGAAGGAAACAAAATTCCAAGGCGACTTTATGAAAGCCCTGATGATCAATACCAGAGGCCCAAAGAAAATCCCAGAGAAGTTTCTCGAGCCGTTTGTAAGAGGCTTTGGAAGGGGCCCAACAAAAAGAGTAATAAACATGCGTAACGGCCAGAACTTTGGAATAGATCTGGAATTTTCCTGCGAGGGAAAGCGGCTTCGTGATCCAGTAAGTAATCTTTTTTTCAATCTTAGAAATCACTGCATTCCATATATCAGTAGGATTGCCTTGAAAAGCAAAGGGAATACCCAGAAACTGGAATATCTCCCCATGTTGAATTTTTGTCCAACCAAACCGTGAAAGCCAGGGAGGCTCGGGAAGAGCCGACTGTCTATAATAGAGGGTTTTGTGCCACTGAATGGAAGAGCCAGAGGCCAGGCAGAAAGTGTCTAGACACTACAAGGCTTCCTTGATATTCTCTTCATCCTCCGCCAAGGTGAGGAACGAATCATTGACGAAATGACCATTGACCAGCTGTTGAGAAGAATTTGGCAAGGAGATTCCCCTAACAGTTCCCATAGAAATGGAATGAGCAAGAAAATATCCAAACCCTTCGGCCGCTAACACATAAAGGGCAGGAGCCAGAGGGCAGCCCTGGCTTATGGAACGAAAAAGGATGAAGTTGGAAGACTGTCAGCCATTGATGGTAATGCAGGTAGAGGCATCATTGAAGAGCATCTGCATAGATTGAAGAAATCTTGGGCCGAAACCCATAGCGTGAAGCATAGCAAGGATAAAATGCCATTCAATACGATCATAAGCTTTAGCAAAATCAATTTTTGAGAAAAAGGGCTCTCTGGTTAGACTTTCAAGCCCACTCCATTCCTTCCCAAACAACAATGATGTTGTCAAGAATAAATCTTGATTTAATAAACCCTGTTTGTTCAGGCTGAACAATTTGCAGAAGCATGTGTTAGATCTTAAGAGCCTGAGCTTTTGCAAGGATCTTATAAGAGACATTGAGCAAAGTGATGGGCTGCCAGTTGCAAATATCTTCAGAGTCCCCAGACTTGGGAATGAACTTGATATTCCCCTGATTGATGATATCCCCAAGAGATTGGGTATGAAAGGACTCCAGGTAAACTTGGTGAAGATTCGGGCCGATGGCATCCCATAGGGTTTTGTAGAACTCATAGGGAAAGCCATCACAACTAGGGGCTTTGTCATCAGCCATGGCAAACATAGCTTCTCAAAGATCTTGCAGGGACAGCAGTTGGTCACAAAAGACCTGCTGAGCAGGGTAGAGACACTGAGGAACCACCGTGATGCAATCCTTGAGAGCCTTCTCGCTGGCAAGGGAGCGACCCTGAGTAGCAAAGACTTGTTCATAATTGTGAATAAAGGCTTGCAAAACATCAGGAAGCTCCATGAAAAGAGAATAACCTTCATGGATTCTGGCTATGCCCGTACTGGTATGTGGAGGATGAAGGGCAGTAAAAAAATATTTAGAGACTTGATCTCCAACCTTTTACCAGTGCAGCCTAGCTTTGATCTGGGCTCCTCTGGTAGCATGGTTATCGGCCACTTGCTTCTGATGACGTAACTTGGCAAGATTGAATTAAAACTCTTGATTGAAGGGGTCCTAAGCAAGGGCTTCAGTGGCAATATGCAAGGCTTTGGTGTTGGCATCATAAGCTCTATGATGACAGTTGGCCAATTGCCGGCCATAGATGTGTAAAAAGTGAGCCGTACGCTTGAGGGCATCATTCCACCATTTAATCCAACCTGTCAAGCATGTGGATCTAGGCTCCAGGTTCCAAACCCAATGAATGTGGGCCACAGTGGCAGGATGCTGAAGGACAGAAGTATTAAAGTAGAATTGCGTGGTGGGAGGCCTAGCCTTAGCTGTCTGCCAAACAATATTAAATTGGATGGGATAGTGGACTGACAAGGTCACATCAACAAGAGGAAGGACATGTAAGGCTTGCTTATCAGAGAAGGAAAAAAAAGATTGAGCCAAGATCATGGCACGGTCAAGCCTTTTATGAATTCTATCAGTAGAAGCCCTGTAATTAGACCAAGTGTGCCAGACCCCATCAGAATGGTGCCGGCCCACATTGGAATCAAAAAGCCCTAATTTATTGCGCATGTAGTACCAGGCTTCTCTCTCACCATCTGTCCATTGAAATGGCAGAAAACCATCCTTTTTAGCCACCATTTCCACCATATTGAAATCCCCACAAATAAGCCAAGTAGCAGGTGGCAGAGAATCCGCAAGCCACCGCCAAAGGTGAGATCTTTCAATGGCATCATTGGGAGCATAAACATTAACTATGCTGAAGGAATGATTCTCAATAATGAAAGTGGCCCAAACCACTCATTGCATGGGATCCCAACCATGACTAACCAGCAGAGAATGCCAACAAGGAGAGAGGAGAGTAACAACTCCACCTCGACCAGCCTTGTGCTGAGAACAAAGAGCAAGGCTCTTAGGCCAAATAACTTTACAAGCAGCATCAAGCATGAAACCAGAAATCTTAACTTCCTGGAGGCATAAAACATCCAGGTGACAAAACCGCTTACGGAAATCCCTGATAGAATATTTTCTGTGGAGGTCTATCAACCCCTGAACATTCCAAGAGATGTACTTCATGGAATAATAGTGTCATCCATTCCATCCTCATCCCCAAGGGAGGCAAAACTATTAGACAAATACCCTGGGACAAAATTAGACCCAGGAAAATCTAGAGAAATATTACACCGCTTGTCCTACATGCCAATGTGCAATGCCTCAGCACGCCTAGAAGGTCTACAAGAGCGGTAGAAGGAACTGGAGGGAACAATTTCGATAGCTATAGAAGGTAAGCTGACTGCAGGAATAGAAACATGGGCGATGGAAACATTTTTCCCCTGCTCAGCAGGGTTTGAAACTTTGATAATAGGGGTTTCCAAAAAAACTGTGTTATCAACGGGTGGTGGACGGGAGGCGGGAGCTGAAATAGGCTGCTTGGGGAGCTTGTTACGGCAACCAATAGTGACCCATTCATCTTTTTTGCCATCTTCTTTCTTTCCAGCTTCTTTTTTTCTAGCCTCAACTGGTTGAGTAATAGTATCCTTGGGAGTAGGCTTGGAACGAGGCACTACTAGAGGGTAGTCCTTAATCTTATGCTTCGCTAATTGACAGCAGAAGAAAGTATTAGGAAGGTTAAGATAGAGAACCTTTTGGGTGAAGGTGGTATCACCAACCTGAATCTCTATGGACTCTTTAAGGTCCCTAGAAAGGTCAACCTCAACACAGAGCCCCTTGTGAGGGCGCGGATTAAGAAAATGATCATTCTCGAGACATATAACCCTACCAAGCTTTTGCGCTATGGCTTGCATGAAAGTCCAACAAGGTAAGGGGAGACCAGGGAACTCGACCCACACTGGGACCTTGATCTTTTTGTCATCAGAGACAAAGAAGTCACGAGACCAGCGCTGGAAAATTAACAGCAAGGTTCTGATATTCCAGGGACCTTTGGCAAAGATAGCCTCCACATGGGAGGGGTTAGAAAGTGAAAAAGGAAAAAGCCTTTAGTAAGGCTCTGAATGCCTTCTAGGTGGATTCCGTGAGGAGTCCAGTTATTTGCAACCCATTCCTTGAGAAAATGTTCAGGGGGGTTGCGACCCAGAAAATAGCCAATCAGGGTGTGCGATTCAAGCCAAGTTCATGCATCATTGAATTCATTAATGGGTAAAACAATGTCAGGCTGAGCCATACCTCGTGGAATACTTTGGGTACAAAATTGTGAGGGTGTTTGCTTGGCGGCGCCATTGCTATCCAAAACCACACCAACACTAGCATCAACTGCTTGATGGGAAGTGGCCAGAGCCATAAATACTAAGCTATTTCTCGTAATAACTGCGGTATGTGTGAAGGACAGAAACATAGAGATGGACGCAAGGTGAAAAAACTCTTGCAGAGCATAGACCGAGCATGAGCCGTCAAAAGTATCCAAAATCAATAATTAGATTTATGAAATTATAAAAATCTGATAAATTGAAATTAGCCAATTAATTAATAAAAATTAATTAAATGTTGGAGACTTAGGAAAAAGGGAATAAATAATGTTTATTTATTTATTCAATTAGGACCTAGGGATAAACTATGGGTTATTCATCCAAAGGTGGAAATTGGTGAATTATAGGTCAAATTGAAGGTGTTGATGTCGAATTGAAATGATTTTGATGATATTGATAATGTTTAGGATCAATTCTAAGGGTTCCAGAATAGTTTAGGAAATCACGAGGCATCGATGAGCTTTGACAATGCACCCACGTAGTGATGATTGGAAATGATTGAATAGTGCAAATGAACTTTGATGGCGTTGTAAGATTGAAATTGAAATGGGAAAACATTCATGATCTTGGACAATGTTCCCAAAACAATGCTGATTAGAAATAGTATTGACAAACATGAACAACACTATTGAATTGATATTGATAGATTGATAGCGATAACACCAATGATCTTTGACAATGTTATCAAATAGCTGATTAAGGGGATATGAAGCATCGATCTTGGACAATGCTCCTAAAATGATAAGATTGATCAAATTGAAATAGGGTTTTGATCAATTTGGAAATTAGGTTAATTAGGCATCGATGATCTTGGACGATGCCCTAGAATGGTCAGAATGAGTCCAAACAATTCTGAAATTGATCAGGAATAGTATAGGATGGGTTTGAATAGATTTAGGAAGGTTTGAAATGGTTTAGGATTGAATAGGACCGGTTTAGGATCGAATAGGATTGAATACGATCGATTTAGGTTTGATCAGAAATGATTTGGAAAATGATCAATTTTTTAAAGAGAGTAGAATTGTTAGTAAATAATTGAACAATTTTGCAGTATTCAATCATCGACCAAAGACACAATGTCACTATATAATAAAGATCATATGCACAACATACAGGAATAATTAGGTCACAAAACAAGGTTTCAATTGTAATGCTAAAAATCTTAAAACATGTACAGACTAGAAAGCTCAAACCATTTTTAGGTGTCTACGTTTTGCCCCTCTTTGATACAATGCAATTATGAGCATTGGTTCAAAGAATCCTAAAGAAAATAGCATTAAAACATGCCCCAGTGATAGCGGGATACATAGGTGCCTTTCAAAAAATGTAAATGATAGGTCAATTTGTCAACAATGACGAAATGGATCCACAACAACAATCAGATTGAATATCAGAGGTCAAACACAAAAGATATGAGGTCCAGAGTGTCAAGAACATCGTGACCAATACAAAACGTAAGTGTTGTACATCCATCTAGGCAACCAAGAGGCTATAAAAAGGCTTGGAGAGGGTTTTGTAGCTCATTTTTCACTCTCACATTTGGAAGAATTGAGCTCTGGAGCAAGGAAGATGGATCCAATGCCAGCGGAGGATTGGCACGGGGAATGCGTTTGTAGCTACCAATGGCCAGCTGATGTAGGACCCAAGGTGAATACATGTAGGCCTCACATTGGTTTCTAGCTTTTCATACTTTTCTAGGTGGTTTTAGGGGTCAAATGGGGTCTATAGGGGGTTCACACGTGCCACTTGCATAGATAACATGTCCACCTACATAGAAAGCACAAGTGGGATGACCACTTGCATAGCCAGCGCAGGTGGGGAGCCATTCTGCATAGGTGGTAAGCCAACCTGCGCAGGTGGTCAAAAAGGTCAGCAAATGGGGTCCGGGGGTTCCTAAACCACCCTAAACTTCCATAAACCATTCAAAACCCTAGGACAAGGTCAAAATTAGGTCAAAGTAGTTCAAAATAGGTCCTAGGTTAGTCAACAAGGAACATAAAGTATAAAAAGTTGACCAAAGTTGCATGGTGATCGCAGGAGGAGCTTATAGTTCTGCAAACATAGGAGAGCAGACCACCATGTCTGGATATACAACATCGACTGAGCGGTCATGAGAGACAAATCCTAGCCTCACAAGGATTATACTACATTACATATATACCTGAGATTAGGGCAAATCGGGGTTTGATTACAGCATTAGCAGAGTGGTGGCACTCGAAGATGAGTTCATCCCACTTGTCGACTAGGGAGGTGACCATGACATTAGAGGATGTGTAGCATATCCTCAGGATTCCCATACATGGAGAGCTAGCAGAGTATGATCCCACAACAGGGAGATTGGCACTGCATAGACTGTTCGAGAGTGATGATGATGACCTAGACATCTGGGCCTACAAGATTTGGTGGGAGACGGTCGTGAGGCAACATGATAGATTGATTGCAGTTATATGTGGGGTTATCGCATGTCTATTGGTACCTAAAAAATGAGGCCATGGGTTTCCTATTGGCTAGGGGAGGGTCCTTGAGTAGATTATTATGGAGGGGACAGTGTTTGCGTGGGGGCCACGCATGCTAGCGATGACCTATTATCAGCTCCACTAGTTGGTATACAAAGGAGGACTATCGATCAGTAGTGGGATCACATTATTGTAAGTGTGAGCATACAAGAACATAGCTGTATTCTAGCCCATTGATCAGAGGGTTGTTGTTCCAGATATGCCATACGTCTACTATTATTAGGGAGTACTAGCACAAAGGCCACAGGGATATACATTGCACTTTCATCATGAGATAGATATATTCAGAGATTTTACCTAGTGCCCATACAGAGATTTCCCTGGATGGGATGATGACATGGAGCACCTTTCATACTTCTGACATGAGAGATACCTCATTGGGAGGTTCATCATGGGTCACATGGTTATTGAGAATCAACTTCCATAGCGAGCTCATTAACAGTTTGGAGAGAAGCAGGGAGTACAGACAGGTACAACTTTGTTTTCTTGGTCAAGGGCCAAGGCCATGACATGGGGTGCAATGCTTAGGCCTCAGGTGGAATATGCAGAGTTTGAGCAATTACAGCCTAGACAGTGGGGAGTAGGTGCAGATGTTGCATACATAGGGACTATAGAGGAGTATGATAGATGGTTTGCTGAGCACATGCCTATTCCTTTGACAAATCTGGATGTGGTAGTATCGATAGTGTGGATGCCCAGAGATGAGAGCATCGAGGAGGAGGAGGATGAGGATGAGGAGGGTGATGAGTAGGAGTCAGATGAGGATGATGAGGAGGATGAGGAGAGCGAGGAGGAGGATGATGATGCAGAAATGGATCTCAGTGATATGCCGATGCATATGGATGAGGACTGCGATGAGCTACCACATGAGGATGACATATAGGGTCCTGATGACTATTTTGAGGATTAGAGATAGCGTATCAGAGAGCTTACGAGCCAGATAGACCGGTTGGTATTGGAGAGAGATACAGATAGAGATGCATGGGCTAGAGATGGTGCATCATGGACTGTAGATCATGCATCATTCACAACATGGATTGACAGGTTGATAGCAGAGAGGGATACATTGCTTGCCTCTCGAGATACAAACATGTCTAGGGCATAGAGAGCTGAGGAGGAGTAACATCATTTTATCAGTACCATTAGAGATGCAGGTGCACATGAGATTGTAGGGATGGTATGGCATGTGTGATGAAAATGTGTCACACTTCTATGAATCATTCCATCCAAGGTTGCTCAAGAATGAGGCCTCAAATATCAATTCATATCTCTGTAGTCATGGAGTGCAAAGGTATGTAATGGAGGCCCTCAGATTGACCTATTTGTGCCTATGCAAGTACACCATGAAATGAGAGATTCAATGCATGAAAATTAAAGTTATTCTATATGATTGCAATGCATAAAAGGAAATTAATCTATATGATAGCAATGCAAGATTAATCTATGAAAGAAAATATGAATTTAATCTAATATTAGTCAAAGAGGGGCAAATGTATGCACCCTAAAATGGTCGCCTGGACTATGGGCCCCCATTTATCATTTTATTAATTTATCAAATTTCTTGAATCAATGCTTTGGAACATTTTCAATTCCAATCAATTTTCTTGATCAAATTGTAATTAATTTAATTATTTTAATATTTCCTAAGGTTTGATCATTTTTATTTAATTAAAAGATTTAATCTCCCTTTTAATTAAATTCATCTTATTTAATTAAATTAAATTCCTCTCATTTAATTAAATAAAATTCTTCCAATTTATTTAATTATAAAGAAAAGCCCTCTTTTAATTAAATAAAAAAAATCCCCACTTAAAACACTTTATTTGATGAAAAAGGAAATAAATTAAATAAAAATAAATAAAATCTCTTTTTCTTCACATCTTCCTAAGTGGTGGGCTTTTTGCCTCTTAATCATAGCCTTTGATTTTTGCCTGTTAATCTCAACCATTCACTTTTCTTTATAAGGAGCCCTCTCCTTCTCATTCTAAGGGATATAATTTTTTAAGTATTGTTATACTGCAGGTTTGGAGAGCAATTTTGGAGGAGAATTTGAGCACTTTGGCTTGGATATTGCAACTTTTCTTTTCTTGTCTTCTTCTTCTTGCATTCATAGCTATTCTTGTAGATTAGATTCATATTTCCTTTCATAGATTAATCTTGCATTGTTATCATATAGATTAATTTCTTTTTATGCATTGCAATCATATAGAATAACTTTCATTTTCATGCATTGAATCTCTCATTTCATGGTGTACTTGCATGGGCACAACTAGGTCAATCTTAGGGCCTCCATTAAAAACCTTTGCACTTCATGACTAGAGAGCTATGAATTGATATTTGAGGCCTCATTCTTGAGCAACCTTGGATGGAATGATTCATAGAAGTGTGACACATTTTCATCATGATTCAGCTTTATCAATCCTAAAATTTGATCCGCTTGGGGCAACCTTGCTTGAGATTCTTATCTCGGACATGTCAATTACTTATTTAAAAAGGTGTTGACCATGTCTTTTTTTGCAATCAGCTTATCTTTGTTCTGATGTCAATTACTTATTTACAACGGTGTTGATGTCTATGTTGTTTTGTGATCCCAAATCGATCTCACACTTCAAATGTATTTTTTGACTACATGTGTTCCCAAAATTATCACACATTAGTCAAAGAGGGGCAAATGTATGCACCCTAAAATGGTCACCTGGACTATGGGCCCCCATTTATCATTTTATCAATTTATCAAATTCTTGAATCAATGCTTTGGAACATTTTCAATTCAAATCAATTTCCTTGATCAAATTGTAATTAATTCAATTATTTCAATATTTCCTAATATTTGATCATTTTTATTTAATTAAAAGATTTAATCTCCCTTTTAATTAAATTTATTTTATTTAATTAAATTAAATTCCTCCCATTTAATTAAATAAAATTATTCTAATTTATTTAATTAAAAGAAAACCCCTCTTTTAATTAAATAAATAAAAATCTCCACTTAAAGCGCTTTATTTGATGGAAAAGGAAATAAATTAAATAAAAATCTCTTTTTCTTTACATCTTCCTAAGTGGTGGGATTTTTGCCTCTTAATCATAGCCTTTGATTTTTGCCTCTTAATCTCAACCATTCACTTTTCTTTATAAGGAGCCCTCTCCTTCTCATTCTTAGAGATAGAATTTTTAGCTATTATTATGCTGCAGGTTTGGAGAGCAATTTTGGAGGAGAATTTGAGCACTTTGGCTTGGATATTGCAACTTCTCTCTTTTTGTCTTCTTATTCTTGAATTCATGGCTATTCATGTAGATTAGATTCATATTAGATTAAATTCATATTTCCTTTCATAGATTAATCTTGTATTGTTATCATATAGATTAATTTCCTTTTATGCATTTCAATCAGATAGAATAACTTTCATTTTCATGCATTGAATCTCTCATTTCATGGTGTACTTGCATGGGCACAACTAGGTCACTCTGAGGGCCTCCATTACAAACCTTTGCAGTCCATGACTAGAGAGCTATGAATTGGTATTTGAGGCCTCATTCTTGAGAAACCTTGGATGGAATGATTCATAGAAGTGTGACAAATTTGCATCACACATTTTTGGTGCCCACCGTGGGGCAGAAGATTCATTTTTTGTCACATAGCTATTTTTTGTAATTTATTTTTGGATTTTTGTATTTTCTATATTTTTTGTACTTTCTATTTTTTTCTGCAAGGAAATCTCACACGAGATTTTGCAAGTCTGCAATCGAGATTTTGCTAGATTCTATGTTTCCTCTCACGGCTTGGTGCATTTCTTCATGTGGCACTATGCAAATCCTCACATGAAATTTGACACCAGGCTGTGATCTGGACTGGTTTGCTATTTTCTGTACTTTTCTGTTGTCTGTGCACTTCTTCACGCGGGCATGTGCATTTCTTCGCGCGGCACTGTCCGAATCTTTGCGCGACACTGTGTTAATCATCGCGTGAGATTTCACACCAAAGATCTATTTTTCATTTCTATATTTTTATATCTCTATTTTTCTTGCTAACCACTAATGTTTACTGTTTCTAGTGGTTTGTGATTTGCTATTGCTATTGTTGTTGCTGTTATTAAATTGCACTTTCTTGGATAAATAACAAAATGATTTGTGTTGCATTGGATTTGAGGTATTTTTTTGATCTCTATAACATTTAGATTTTGGAAATAAAATGAACCTCTCATGTGTTTAGCTTGAGTGCTCCTTGCTTTCATAGATCACATTTTGAATTAGTGCTCTAAAAATGGACCTAAATTTTCTTTCTTGCATATATATTTCACGTAGTAATTAGGCCCTATGAACACTATTTGTGGTGATCTTGAGAGAGTGGGCTTCATTCACTTGTCTTACATGTGAAGCTCTTCTTGATGATAGATCCCCTTGTAGGTAGGGAAGGATTTGTTATTCTCTCACTTGGTTTAGTCTTCAACTTTGATTTGTACTTTCTCTCTTGAGATTGGTGGTCATTGTTGTTGATTTTATCTTGGGTGAGGTGATTTCAAGCTATTGGGTCAATTAATCTTGTTTGCTATGTTTGGGTGAGGTGAAGAGGCTAGAGGATTATGCTCTTTTCCCTTTTGGGAGAATCAGAAACTTGGAACCATTGAATCCAAACCAATTCTCCATGTAGTCCATATTATGAGTCTTCCTTGTTAAAGAGGGTTAACCGTAGTGGACATTCCCTTTATTGGGTAAACCACTTGGACAGAACCTCAAGCAGTAATAACCATTGTCACCATGGTAGAAACAACTACTATATAAATGTCCTTGTGGAATAAATCTTCACGGGTGTAGTTTTTTGTGGGTTGTCAGATTTTCTCAGCAACTCATGATTGATTAAATTCTCAGACTATGTCAAAACCTTGGTGCGCTAGGATTGGATTTCACCCACTTGAGATTGCAAAAGTTGCAGAGTCAAGCCATTACTAAGAACCATAGTGCAACCAACTTTTTCTTCTCTAGGACTATGTGCATGATTGGAAAACATTTTGAGAACATACACAAGTAAGATCCTTATGGAGTAGAAATACTATGGCACTATCCATGTTCATGTGCAAGGTTGCTTTGTCCCTTGCTCATTATTTGAATACATTGATTGCTTGAACTCCATGATTTTTGTATTGCATGCCTAATTCATGATAAAATCTATTAATGCATCTAGTTGGTCAATTAAAACAAATGCAAACTGAGTTCTGTAACTTTTCCTCGCGCAAGAAATTTTTTTCTTCGCACCGTTCTCTACGTTTCCTCACACAGCTATCTGAGAATCCTCGCATGATATTTTGCACACTTTCTATCAGTTTTCTATCCTTTCTATTTCACTAGTCTAATTTTTCTCACATGGTTCTATACATTTCATCGCACAATCCTGAGCATTCCTTCATGCAAGCCCATATTTCATCATGCAAAACTATTTTCTAGTGAGCTATTTTGTTGTTATCTGCCAACTTGCCAAATCTGAGTTCCTAAGTTATGAAAGCTTCAATAGATTTCCCTAAAATCTTCAATGGATTTCCCCAAAGAGTGTTATGACATGTTTCTCAACATCCAAATGAACTTAAATGGTATCCAATTGCACAAAATGGCTCTTGGTCTTCTTTCTTCCATGTCTCTCATGTCTTCCTAGTCTTCCATTTCCATTCTTTCTCTTCTTCCTTCATGCTTCCTTTTCTTCCTAAGATCTTCACGTATTCTTGATTCTTTACCTCTTATTATCTAGTCTATCTTCTTCTATTCATCTCTTATGTCACTCTCATGCTTGATTCCTCCTCTTATAGAACCATAAATTTCAAATATCTTGTTATGGAACCTCTCTTAGGAATAGGTGATCTTGAACTTATTTCTCAATTTGAAGAGTGGTGTTCCTCCAAAAAATTGCATGGATGATAAATTACAAAAAAAATAGAGAAAAGAGTGAGTGAATTAGACACCTTTCCTAGGATCATACACATGATCTTCTCACAATCTCTTTCTTCCAAACATCTTTCATCTTCTAAATCTTCTCATCTTTCCTCATCTTCCAAATCTTCTTCTTCCACTAGGTCTTTAGTTTCCTCTTCTTCACGATCTCGTTCTTCTTCTACTTCTCCCAAGAGTCATACTTCTCTTAAAAATGCATACCATAATGAGCAACCTGATGATCCTTATGATACCTCTTCCATGAAGAGTGACATGCCCATCTTTAATGACTATGATGACTATGATGATGGTTATTATTATGAACAATATAGTCATACATATGACACCTCTATTCCTAAGAGTTCTCCTCATCATGTGCTTGTTCTTACTGGTAATGGGTCATCTCATTGGAGGGATTGTGATGGTGATCCATATGATTCTAATTTTGAAAAAGACTTTGATGATTTTTGTGAACAATACCTCTTTGATGCTTCTATTGAGGAAGAGAAACTTCACCTCACTGATTTTAAATGGAAGTATCATAAGAGTTTCTCCTCTAAGGATTCTCATGCTAAAAATAAAGATTGTACTCTCAAGCAAGATCATTTTAATGATGAACTATTGTTTTTTGATGATTCCCTTCCATCCTCTACTTCGTCCAATACACATACATCTCCTAAATTTTCCAAGACTTTCACATCTTTCACAAATCCTTTATTTGACACAAATCCTAATGTTTTTCATGTGGTTCCCTATAGTTATCCTCAAGGGATACCTCTTAAAGAAACTCAAGCTAACCTTCACTTGGCTGCAAATACTTTCAATAATGCTAAACCTAAAGAGCCTAAGCCTTTATATGCTATAATGCCTACTTCAGCTAATCCTTCCCCATCTCTTCCCAAGTCTCCCATACAATTCTGACATGCTTCCTTGTCCTTAGAAGTTGCTCCATGTCAAGAGGGCTCTAAAATTGATAAAGAAAAGAACAAAAAGAAAGATCAAGATCAAGAAACCTCCATGTCATCCAATCCTTTTCATGATGTCTCTTATCCATGTCATGGTTATTTTGATCCCTTACACCCTTTTCTCATTCATTCCACCATGTCTTAAGTCTTCTCCTAAGTAAGATCAAATTACTACTTACACCGTTGAGCTTATTGACAATCAAAATAACCTTACCCCACTTGCACTTTCCAAAGATGATACTTCCATTAAGGTTATTAAAAATTCTATTATTACTTCCAATGTAGAGTCTATTGAAAATCAAGAGAAAAATTATACGCTTATGCTATCCAAAAATCCTTGTCAAGATCAAAGTCTTCCATCTTCTTGTTCTACCACTCCATGTTTGCTTCTACTTTTTACTCTTCCTAAGTCTTTTCAAGATTCAAACAATCTTATCAAAGAAGGTGCTCCTATTCAATATGTTCACAATCCTATCAAAAATTATAATGCTCACTCTAAATATGTTGATGTCCTTGGTTGTCATATACATGCTGATGAACTTTTTGATTATCCTTTTGTGTCTTCCACATCCATCCTTGGACCTCCTCCACCAATACTAAAGGCTTCACATTTTCCTTCCATATTGGGTCCTTATGTCCCTTCACTTTTCCCTCCTAACTCTCCTAATTCATCATCCATCTTGGGTCCTTATGTTCCTCCATATCCTATCTTTCCTCAAGATCAACATAGATGCATACCCTTGAATCCTTTTCAACCATCCACCCATCTAAACTAGTCATATTATTTTTCTTCCTCCATAAGTCCAAAGTCTTTTGGAAGAAACTTGAATGTTCAATACAAGAAAAAGAAGCAATACAAGAATCCATCTAAAAAAAAAGATCACCATGTCTCCTCTAATTGACACGTGGGCATAAAGTCAAAAGAGATATCTAAGAAGAAAACTACAAGACAAGTATGGGTTCAAAAATCTACCATTGAAGATATTCTCTCTAAATCATCAAAAAGAAATGAAAATCATACGACTATATGGATTCCAAAGTCTCTCTTGAAAGAGTATCATGTTAAGAAACAAGTGAAGTTGACATTCAAGCTTCCAAAGGCTTCCACTTCATCTTCTTCCAAAAATATTCTTTCATTCCATGCGCCTAAACCACAACCTCTGTTATCCATTCACTATATTCCTTCACGTATTCTTCATTCACATTTCCTCCATCCTCTCACTACCCTTCAAGGTGTGTGTTGACGTTGATCTTTCCTTCCTTTCCGTCTACCCTTTCACAATCCTTCCATTCACTGTCCTTCTACCTTCTATCCCTTTTCCTCATTTGTCAATTCCTCCTATCTTCCAACCTCACTCGCTTTGCATAAAATCTTGTCCTCCATTTTTCTCTTTCATCTTCCTTTCCCTATCAGCATCTTTGAGAATATCATTTTAAATCCTTTGAATATCATGGTTTATCCTTTCAAGGAGTATTATATAAAAAGCTTGCCTACTTCCAAAAAAAAATGAGAAAAAATATTAAAGAGAAATAATTTTGTCCTATGGTGAAAACTACTCCCTTGTGGTGCCTTGGATAGGTACCATGATGAAAACCTGGCCATCAGGCATCATACATAGTTCTTCTACATCCTTCATCCATTCCGCATTCTCTCTTTGATCTTGGCAATGTTGATCTATACATGAACATTTGGTCTATCTTGTGAGCTATCTTACAATGATCTTGCTTTTATTCCTTTCATGTTTATCCTTTATATCTATCTTCCTCCATTCATTTTTTCCTATCACTATTCTTTTCCCATTTGGTCTTGATCTTGAAAAAAAAAGAGTAAAACATAGTGTTATGAAGTCTCTTGACATGTCTACTCCTTTGGATTGCATCCTTTCCTGCTCTTGCATTACACTTTTGTGACTTATCTTATGCTGGCCTTTCATTCTTGTCCAAATGTGCTTTACATGGTGTTTCTTACTTTTCCCTAACTTGGGTACTCTTGAGGAGTTTGCCTTTGAGAATTTACTCCCTTCATTTTCCTTCATTCTCCCTTCTTCCAGCTGTTCCACCAGCTTGCTTATCCCTCCTGTCCTCCACCTTGCTAAACCTTGGGACTGCACGATGTGATCTTGCTTGGGAGTTTGATGCCCATTCTGTCTGGGGGCATCCTTTGTACATAATTATTGATCCTGAAAAAATCTAAAAAATGATATATTGTCAAAAATTCTAAAAATAGAAAAATGTCCTGAAAAAATGATCATCTTAGTGAAAACCTAGTAATAGGTGCTTTGATGTACCTTCAAAAAAATTATATATTCCAAAAAATACAAAAAAAATTTAAAAATTCAAAAAATTCAAAAAAATGGAAAAAGTGCCTTGGTGAAAACCTGGAAACAGGCGCCTTGGTAGCAAAAATTCAAAAAAAATTTATAAAGTCCTAAAAAAAAAAAGAAGAAGAAAAAAATAAAAAAATGAAAGAGAAAAAAAAATTTAATAAAATTCAATTGGTGAAAACCTGGAAACGGGCACTACTTGAGGCCTTTGCACCCCTGTTTCATAGCGCATGTCCTCAACACTTAGCCTTTCTCCATCATGCCTTGTCCATGTTGCCTTGGTTTGGAATTGGTCTTTATCTTTGTCTAGGGGGCATAACTGTGTTAGCTTTGGTCTCTTGGATTTGTTAGTCTTTAGGATGCCTCACAAATGGTGTTTTTCAAGACCACCCCAACTATATTTTTCAATACAACCCTTGACATTGAGTGTTTTTCAACACTTATCAGTTTGGTCTTACCCAGTTTTGTCATGTGGTCTTATTTGCTTGCAAGCATTCAATCCTTATCCTAGAAACTCAGTTCCAGTTAGCACACTTAAATTTTTAAACACAACACTTAATGGTTAAGCTATGTCATGATCTTTTCTTTGTGTGCTGACTATTATTGATTTTGATTGAGTTTCCTTGTCTCATAAGTCTCTCCGTGATGCATAGCTAGAGGAATTGGGGTATGGGGCATGTTTTTATTTGCTTCCTGTTTTATGCTTCACTATTTTTGCACAACCATTCTGCTAGTCATCCTGGCCTCTATCCCTTGATGCAAGCATGGTTTTTCTATATTAAATTGGTTAAGCTAACATCATAGTCATCTTGACCTTTATGTCTTTGATTCTTATGTTAAAATATTTCCACATTCCAATCTGATATAAATCACATTCATATCTTCATAGTTGCGCTTATGACTAGTGATGATTGTGTGATTTTTTTATGCCTGTTAATAATGGCCCAATGATGAAAGTAAGCTCCTTAACATTCTCTAATGAATGATGAACAAAAAGTCTTATGTTATAGTTTCTCTATTGCAAGTACACCTTTGCATTTTCATATAGCTTGCATTCTTAGACTTCATGTAAATTTGCATTTTTAGGCTGCATTATGATTTTGAGAGGGTTTCCTTCATCTTTCTTGTGGACTTTTAATCAACTATGATCACATTCTAATCTTTATTTTCTTACTTTCTTTCATGATCTCAATCGAAATTTTCTATCTTAAAGAGTGGATTATTTTGGAGCATTCTCTCTCTTAAGGAAAATTCTCTTTCTTCTCTCCATTTCTTTCCACCTCTTCCAAACTTCTATCTTTCATTCACTTTCACCCCACTTCTTTTCTTCTAATTCAACCTTGGGGAATAATCTTTCATGCTTGATGATCTACCTTGGTTCTTTGATCCTTATATCTTTCATCTTACATAAAGAACCTTATCTTTAGTTTGATTTAATCAAATTTTTTAATTTGTTGTTTCTCCTCTATCTCATTTTGATTTTGATCACGAGGGGGCAGTACCTATCAAACTTCAATCCTTGATTCAACTTTATCAATCCTATCATTTGCTCCACTTGGGGCAACCTTGCATAATATTCTTATCTCGGACATGTCAATTACTTACTTACAACGCTGTTGACCTTGTCTCTTTTTGCAATCAGCTTATCTTTGTTCTGATGTCAATTACTTATTTACAACGGTGTTGATGTATGTCTTCTTTTGTGATCCCAAATCGATCTCACACTTCAACTGCATTCTTTGACTACATGTGTTCCCAAAATGATCACACATTAGTCAAAGAGGGGCAAAGGTATGCACCCTAAAATGGTCACGTAGACTATGGGCCCCCATTTATCATTTTTTCAATTTCTTGAATAAATGCTTTGGAACATTTTCAATTCAAATCAATTTCCTTGATCAAATTGTAATTAATTTAATTATTTAAATATTTTCTAAGGTTTGATCATTTTTATTTAATTAAAAGATTTAATATCCCTTTTAATTAAATTCATCTTATTTAATTAAATTAAATTCCTCCCATTTAATTAAATAAAATTCTTCTAATTTATTTAATTAAAAGAAAACCCCTCTTTTAATTAAATAAATAAAAATCTCTTTTTCTTCACATCTTCCTAAGTGGTGGGCTTTTTGCCTCTTAATCATAGCCTTTGATTTTTGCCTTTTAATCTCAACCATTCACTTTTATTTATAAGGAGCCCTCTCCTTCTCATTCTTAGAGATAGAATTTTTAGCTATTATTATGCTGCAAGTTTGGAGAGCAATTTTGGAGGAGAATTTGAGCACTTTTGCTTGGATATTGCAACTTCTTTTTTCTTGTCTTCTTTGTTCTTGCATTCATGGCTATTCATGTAGATTAGATTCATATTAGATTAAATTCATATTTCCTTTCATAGATTAATCTTGCATTGTTATCATATAGATTAATTTCTTTTTATGCATTGCAATCATATAGAATAACTTTCATTTTCATCCATTGAATCTCTTATTTCATGGTGTACTTGCATGGGCACAACTAGGTCAATCTGAGGGCCTACATTATAAACCTTTATACTCCATGACTAGAGAGCTATGAATTGATATTTAAGGCCTCATTCTTGAGCAACCTTGGATGGAATGATTCATAGAAGTGTGACACATTTTCCTCACACAGGGGATGCCTGAGCAGAGTCACAGTATTGGAAGGATATGTACAGGAGAGATGTGTCGCGAGAGCAGTGGGTACCGAGTTACATAGCATCATCTAGTAGATCACATTCTCATAGGACATAGAGCAATGAGGGAGTGCTAAGACTGATGGGGCCACCTAGATTAGGACAGATAGGGCATCAGATAGGGGGAGCCTCATCTTCTAGATAGGACATGGATCAGGAGGACTGAGAGAGCAGGGGTTGACAGGAGGGTCTCTCTAGTAGAGGGACACTTTTGATATACATGTGATAGATTATGAGCTTGCGGGCCTCATTGTATGCAGACACCTTGAGTTTTGTACTCTGATACTTTTTTGAGACACACATATATATGATATGCAGTTACTTTATGATGTACAGGATGGATTCTTATGTATATGCTTTACTTTCCTAGTATATGATGATGCTTATATTTTGCAATGTATTGCCTTTGTTATGCAATAATATTGTTATGGATGCAATAATTGTTTTTGTCTTTTTCTTTTTTGAAATATATGAATGCAAAATGTAAATATATTTTTGGAATTTTTCCTATGTCTGGATGAATGAAAATGTATATATATATATATTTTTTTTCAGTTTGTGAAAGCATGTATGCAGGATGGACCTATTTTTGATATACGAGAGTACTAGACTAAGGCGACTACGAGGACTGACTGAAGAAGTGTTAGAAAAAAGTGGAAATTAGATGAAGAAATGTTAGTAGAAAGATGTTGGCTTTCAAAATTTCAATTTTGTTATAAGAGCTTATTTTGATATTGCAAAAGCGAATGTCGTGCCTCATGGCACAAAATATAGAGAAAAAAGTCATCCTTTTTTTTGTAAACAAACATGATGCAGACAGAGGATGATCTTCTTCGTCCCGAAAGCATGTAGCAGACATGCACCAAAATTTCATGAGATCATCAAATAGGCGGAAGATAAAGAAAAAAATTGGTCATGAACCATCTTGGCTACTCTCATAAGTTCAGATAATATCGTCGAGTAGCATAGGAACATGATCAAAAAAGAAAATAAAAACACTCACTGAAACAATGTGAGCCGACAACCATTCTAATCTTTTGTTACTTGCATTAAATATTTGTGGATTGATAGCTTTGATTGCAAATTGATTGATTTGATAATTGATTGATAAATTGGACAGATTGATTGGTAGCAAAGATCGAAAGATTGAACATGACCAACTAGATTGAATGTTGAATCTCATTGTTTCAGATCGCACTTGTGAGAATATGATTTTGTTAAGCACAGATTGATGATTCTGCCACTGATGTCAGCAAACTTGATGTTTGATTCGCAAAAAGAAGACAAGTATGTACAAATTTATTGTAGATTTTCGAAGAGATTTTTGCAATTTTTAGGATTTTTGAGATATTTGGAGTTTTTTGTGATGATATTTTTTTAGGACTTTTTATAATTTTTAGGATTTTCTCAGCATCATATTTGAATTTTTAGCAATTTTCTTTTCAGGACATTATTTGATTTTTAGCAATTTTTTAGGATATTATTTGATTTTTTCGGGAATTTTTAGCTGCTTATTTGGATTTTTAGAATTTTTTCAGGTCATTAAGATATTTACAACGTGTTATCTCCAATCAGATAGTCGAGTAATCTCATGGATAAACCATGTCCAAGGTCTTGCCCTCAGTTTGAATTCAAATTCAAAGACGTTCAATGCTAGGAATCTGCTGCCAGGAAACAAAGAGACTATGTACAGAGGCCAAAAAATATAGATAGACTCGGTATACCAAGGGTAAGACAAAGAAGACCAACCAGTTACAGGCCATAAAGGGGAACTAGGGTCAATGCAAATCAAAATATGTGATCATGAAAGAACATCCGGATACTAGGTGGAACCATGATAGACACTGGAGCAACAACTTACTACGTGTGGTGCCTATTTGCCAGGTTTTCACTTGTGGATGAGATTTTTCTCTTGATTTCTATTTTTGCGTGCCAAGATGCCTGTTTACTAGGTTTTCATCATGGCAACTGTTTTTTCTCTTTTTTTATTTTTTTTCTTTTTTATTTTATTTTTTTATTTTCTCAGAAATTTTTGCAATTTTTTGTACTTTTTAAAGAAATTTTTGCAATTTTTTTGTACTTTTTTTAGGATCAAGCATAATACTTATGGAGGTGCATGCTATTTGGTGCTTCAGGCAATGGTTCTCCCTTTGGTGTTGCAAGGTGATACACTCCAGACCCATATGATGTTGTCACTATATAAGGGCCGTCCCAATGTGGTTCAAATTTTCTAGCCTTCTCTCTGTATGGTTGGGTTTTGTAATTCAACTTTAGAACCAAGTCTCCGATCTAAAAATGGCGAGCTCAAACTTTCTTGTTGTAACTCCATTTGAGACGGATTTGATAGGCTTGCAAGTATACCAAGGCAGTTTGTCTCTGCTCATCAAGCATTTCAAGCTCATGTAATCTGGAAACTCTATACTCCTCTGGAAACTCTATACTCCTCATCATCAACAATGCCTTGTAAGGATACTCTCAATGAAGGAATTTCAACCTCAAGGGGTAATATTGCCTCAGTGCCATAAACTAGAGAGTATTGAGTAGCACCAGTGGGGTGCAAATGCTGGTCCTGTAGGCTCACAGAGATGGATTTAGTTGTAGGTGCCAATCGCAGCCAGCATCATTGATAGTCTTTTGTAGGATCTTAATGATTGTTTTTTTAGATGCCTTTGCTTGGTCGTTGCCTTGCAGGTAGTAGATGCTAGAAAATCCATGACGGATTTTCAATTTCTCACAAAGCTTTGTAACATCCTTGTTCAGGAATGGGCTACTATGGTTAGTAATGATGGCCAGAGGAACTCCATAGCGGCAAATGATATAATTCAGGATGAATCTAGAAATTTGTTTGTCAGTGATGTATGTCATAGGGATAGCTTCTACCCATTTGGTAAAGTACTCAGTGGCCATTATGATGTACTTGTGGCCATTAGAAGATAGAGGTGTAATCTTCTGTACAAGGTCAAATGCCCATTGAGAAAAGGGCCATGAAGAAACCATTGGTTGTAGATCCTGTGCCAGAGTGTGAATCAAATTGCCATGAATCTTGCACTTGTAACATTTCTTAGAAAATTTATGAGCATCTTGCTCCATGGTGGGCCAATAATATCCTGCTCAAACCAGCTTCTTGGCAAGACTCAAACCATTGAAATTTCCACCACAAATACCATCATGGATCACATGTAAAGCAGTGCCAGCCTCTTGCAAATCATGGCATCTGAGGAGGGTTTATTCATAGGCTCTCCTATAAAGGGTATCACCATTGATGACATAACAAGAATCTTGACAGACAAGAGCTCGATGCTTGTTTTGGGATAAGGTAGGGAGTAATATCTAGGCATGTAGGTAATTGCAAACATCTTGATACCAAGGGGAATTGGGACCAACAATGTCACACACGAGCTCAGATTGTGAAATGTTGAATGGTGGAAGCAATAGCTACTCAACAAGAAATTCACATCTCTCTTCATTATTCACCATGTAGATCATAGATATAATAGTGGCCATAGCATTTTCATGTTTGTTATGTACCTATGGAAGTTGGCGGAAACTGAATGTGACAAATTGCTCCTTGAGAAAGTCAACCAACTGTTTATAAGGTACTAGCTTTTCATCCTTATTTTCATAGTCATCAATGACCTATCGGATGACTAATTAAGAATCACCATACACCTTGAGGTGCTGGATTTTCCATTGAATAGCAAGTTTGAGTCCAGTGACCAATGCTTCATATTCGGTGATGTTGTTGGTGCATGCAAATGCTATTCTGTAAGATTTTGGTATGGCATCGCCTTGTGGGGTGAAAAACATGATGCCTACTCCCAATCCATGCCTAGTATGTGAGCCATCAAAATAGAGTTTCCATTCATTAGATTCAGTGAAGGAAAAAATGGACTCATCGGGAAATTTTGAAAGCAATGGGTGATCATCAAGAACCGGTGCCTCTGCGAGCTTATCTGCTATCACCTAGCCTTTTATTGCTTTTTTGTCTACATACTCTATGTCAAACTAACTCAGGAGCATGACCCATTTGACTAGGTGACCCATGAGAGCTTCTTTTCCTAAGAGATACTTCAATGGATCAATCTGAGACACGAGCATGGTTTTCTGGTGTAGCATGTAATGTCTTAACTTCTGTGTGGCAAAAAACACAAGCAAGATAGGCTTGTTTAATGAGTGAGTAGTTCAATTCATATCCAACCAGAGTTCTGCTAATGTAATAAATATCTTGTTCTTGTCCTTGTTCATCATGCTATGCAAGAAGAGCACCCAATGCAGTTTTTGTGGAAAAAATGTACAAGATAAACAAATTTCCTGGAATGGGAGGCATCAAGATTGGTGGATGCAATAGATAATCTTTCAGTTGTTGGACTGAGTGCTCACATTTTTTATTCCAATGGAAAGTCACACCTTTATGTAGAAGATTTTGAAATGAATGGCATTTATCTGCAAGTTGTGCAATAAACCAGTGGATAGACTGTAGTTTCCCTTGTAGACTTCTCAGCTTTCGTAGAGTGTTTGGCGGAGGCATTTCTAAAATGGCTTGAACCTTTTTGGGTCCACTTCAATAACTCGTTGAGAGATGATATAGCCTAGGATTTTTCATGAAACAACTCCAAAAACACATTTTGATGGGGTTTTGCTGACCGAGTCTGCCAACAGTCATAAGTTGTCACCGGGTACCGGGGGTACTGGCCAACTCCACCTGCAAAGGTTATCCGGGGAAGTTAGATTCCCCAAACCTCCAAGCACCTGGGTGTCAGGTCATGATGGTGTGGGGCTCGGTTGGGAGAGGTGACTATTTTTAAGGGCGATAGTTCAACTCATTCTCTCCGGAGATTCAGTAATGTGAGGTTCCTCCAAGCACTCTACACTTGGCAAATAAAATGAAAAAGAGCTTGCAGGGTCATAAGTACTTCATCTAACTATAGTTATGCTTAAACATTCAAAACATTGATAATTATCTGATATACTACACTAAATATTGAAGAAATATGCAACCGTCAGCTAGTATTTTATCAGTAGAAAGAGAAAAGAGGTCGTTAATCTACTTGACATATCAGAACAGAAGACATAAAGAACATGAAACATAAAATACCATTAACTCAGAAGTTTGAATGCCAACAACATCATTGCAAATAATTCTCCCTTTTTCATTAATGTTTCTTCCAGCAAGCACTGGTGCATCATATAATGGTGGCTCCAGGGGAGCATCTAACTATTAGAAAGTGAAACAAGGGAGCATTGAGCTCTGCAACTAAAATGAAAAATTGCTTTTCTATTACTGTGGATAGAAAAATCATCAATTTTGCCGACCCTTGGAAATGGGCCAGTCTTAGTATTTATACACATTTTCTTCTAACCCTAACCCTAACCCTATTTTACATCATGTTTCAATAAAATATAATATCTGGGCACCGGTACTACCTATGCCACCCTACAAAAGGCCTTGAGACAGAATAGGCCTAACATGTCAGAAGAATGAGACAAGAATATACAGTGGAAGAATTAGCCTCAAGAAGAGAGCCAGAAAGAGAAGGAAGAAATCAGATCCGCAGGGATCGAGGCTACATGCCTCATAAATGGGAAATGTGGTGCCCTATCTCCAATGTGCCAGGTGTACCTCTGAAATGGTGCCTCGAGAAGATCATCTATCAGAAAACCAAATTTTGATCTAATGTTTCTTGATGTAGCCAACTACCTTCTAACAGCCTTTACTAACCACTTCTAAAAGTGATCGGTTGGCCTCGAGGACCGGGACATGGATCACTTGAAAGAATAAAAAATTTGGGATCTGAAACTCTGGGATCCAGGAACTTACGTTCTGAAAGAATAAAGAATACAAAATGTTTGGGTTTTCTTCGACCTCTAGAGAAAATTTATTGTTTCTTATTGTCATTGAATGTTTGGAGAAGGCAAGAGATCCCATCCTCATCAATTTCTTTAAGGCAGGACCGCCGGTACTTAGCTGCCTTAATCTGTTCTCCAAGCTTCAGAACATTATCTTTGAACTCATCAGCCATTTTTTCCGCATCATGACCACTAAGGATCATGCGAGTTAACCCCATCATTTGGGTCCCATCCAGCCCCTTTGGAGATTTGAATTTGGATTCCATTAATTCGTCAAATTTTCCCAAGACGTAATCCTCTAGGGTGCACGTATCGGTGCTGAATGGGTCTGCTGCGGAGACCTTCGCCACAAATGCCTTGTACTTATTTGCAGAATATTGCACTATGTTGACTTTGTCGTGCATAGCCCCTACCATTTGCTTGAGTACCTCTAATGTGAGGTCAAGTCTGGATTGTTAGGTTCTCACAAAGTCAAATGATTCTTCTCCTAGAATCTTTGATTTTGAGACCATCTCTTCCCCGAGGTTAAGGAGCTCTTCTAGCTCTACCTTCCAGGCCTCGTAGTTTTCCATGTCACCCTCCCATATATTAAGAATAGTCTTTGTTTGATGCAGAACATGTCGTGCCACATACAAATCCAGGAGGGTGGATACTAGGAAATGCCAGGTGTTTCCTATTTGCAAAGTGACCCACTCATCGACCGCTTGTGCCTTTTTCTTCATTGCTCGGAGGGAGTTAATGTCACTTTGTGGTAATGGTGCATCAGACATGGAGGCCTCTGGAGGAATGGCACTAATGGGCTGCGCCAACTTAGTAAGCAACCCCATGAGGTTCACTGTCTTTTCCTTCTCTTCTTTGAGCCTTTGGGCCTCCTTTTCATATCAAGCCTCCACCGCCTTGGCCGCTTCTTTTAACAGGTCCACTTCACCCTATTTACCTCTCTTTCCCAGTGATATCTCTGTGATATCATAATCTCCAGCCTCTGCTGTTGCCGCATCGGTGTCTGGGGGAGGTGTTGCAACAATAGTAACTATTTCTCCTCCTGGCCCGGTTCAAAGAGTATGAACCATCCGGGCTTTCTTAGCCTTTGGTGGTTCTTGGACCTGGGTCATCATCTCTGCTAGAGAGAGATGAGCTCTTGGGGTGGATGGAGCCTTTCTCTTCTTTCTCTCCACTAACCACTGAGGTGGCAGGGGTGGCTTGTTTTCCAAAGACTGTTCTTTTGGTTCTTCCCCGGTGCCTTGCTACTATTCCTCCTCAGTGGTGTAGGTCTCACCTGACCCTTTTTCTTTATTCTGGGCCTCCTAAGGAACATTTTCCCAGTGACATCTATCTCTTCCGCCCTATCCTCTATATCTCTAGCCTTATCTAGACCTTCGTCAGCTGTCCCAGGGGTTTCCTCCTCTTGTTGTTCTTGCATTTCTTCGGCCTTAGTTGCCAGGATTTATTCTTCTTCTGATATATCTTTTGGAAGTAGGGGAGGTACGAGGCCAAGATTCAGGGTTTGCACTGTGGTTATTACCTGCCCAAAATTTTCTCCAAGGAGTAGCACTTGGAATGTGGCGGCTGAGGTTATAGTTGCTCCCGTAGGTACGGTTCCCTCAGCAGGTGCCACTTGTTCATTCTCCCCTTGTTGGTCCACTCCTGTGTCTTGCATCTCCAGAGCCTCGGAGGTGATCTCTGACTCTGTTTCCTTTTCTTCTTCCACTAGCTCCTGCTCCTATGCAGCTATTTGTTCCTCATCTTCTTCTTGTGCTGGGACCTCAACCTCCTGCTCGATCCCCCCTGTAAATTAACAAATTAATAGGTTGGAAAAACATCGTCAAACTCATCCTATGGAAGAGGGTTGTCCGGGACATCAGCGGGTTCTGCTTCTTTCTCTGGCTCCAAAGAGTTGGAAGAGAGGATTTCAACTTGTGGAGCCTGGGGCATCCCTAGCTCCGGCTCTTTCTTAGGCTTAGGGTCAAGCCTCCTTCTTCTCTAGGTAATCAAAGGTGGGCCCGCATCCTTTATTACTGCTTTCTCCACCGGATCCACCCCTGTTACCTTAACCGTTAAGGCCGCTAGTCAAGGGGAGGATGGAGGATGAACAGGTCCGGTCATGAGCACCGGGGTAGCTAGCCGTGTGATTAGGTTCTCCCTCATTTACTAGGAGGCTACTACCAATTTCCTTATCTATTCTTTAATGGGGACTTCTTGCACAAGAGGAGTTGTATCTATTCCTTTTCCTTTATCTACCCTCTGTGAAGAAGTCCTAGCCCCCAGAGTTTCTTTTGGTACTGGCTGGGCTACTCTTTGGACACTCCTCGAGCACATCCTTTTGAAGTAAGCATGGCTACACTCAACCACCTCACAGGTGAAGTCCTCAATAGTGGACCCCTCCTAGGCATCCCAATTTACTGGCCAGAGAGCCATTGTATCGATCCCCTTTTCTTTGTACTGGGGATCGATCGTGGGGCCGACATTTGTGAAGTCCTCCAAGAAGCTCCAGAGCTTCAATCTTTCAATCATGCCTATCGTCATCTTGATGTAGTTCCAGCTCTGCACCTCCACATCATCCTGACAATCTTCCCAAAAGTCCTCCATATGGTATTGATGGGGCTCTAAAGCCCGGGGAAGTGCCGCTGCAATCTTGCCGTACGGATCAAAATTCTTCTGCGTCAAGTAGAACTCCGCCAAGTTATAGCTTTTCATCTCATTGTCTGCTTCTTTGGCGGAATCCAGGCTGCATGAATAATTTCCACAGATGATTGGGAATGGAATATTGGTCACCTTCTTTAGGGAAACGAAGGCATGTAGCTCCATTATCTGCCTGCAGAATTCCAGCAGGACTATCTTGTCCCCGTAGTGCTTGGGTAACAAGTAGGGTTTCCCAAAGAAGTCGGTCACCCTTATATATGTATGCTGCTGGTATTGTATATAATAGTGTCGGTAACTCCAGACCAAATTCATCGCCTATGTGGTTAGGTGGTATCCTGCATCCTAGGTGGGTGTGAGTAGGTGATAGTAAATGAATGCGTTGTTTACTCTGTAGAAACTGGGGAAACTGGGCTCCTACTAAATCTGTGGGAAGTAGTCCCACGGGGCCTTTTGATCCAAGCCAAGCATGAGTACGTCATCTGTGAGTAGCCCATGGGCATGGGGCCTCTGTTGTGCTAGGGACTAGAAAACATAAGAAGTCATGTAAAATTTCTTCTTCTTGGCCAGTTGGAGGAACTGGGAGCCAACGTGGTTTGAAATTATAGCTGCCCAATCAAAAAACTCCCCTGCGGTACTTATACTGAGCAAGAAGTAGTACATCCACCTGGAGAATTCTCAGGCATGTTGTTTCTTGAAGACCCAGCACAATGCTATTATCCCCATCTAGATTCTCTCCTTGAAATCAGACCTGGGGATCTTTAGCTTCATTCTTTTGGGGTCCCTCTTCAGGACTTTGAGCCAATGATTATTCATATATATGCAGGCCACTTCCTCTAATTGCTAGAATTGGGCCAAGGCATCAGACCAGGTGACTACAATTAGCTTGAGGGATTCCCAAGCCCCTTTGGAAGGTATAAGGGTTAAGAGACACTACAGGAGTGGGGTACCCTGTTGGCTCTGGCAGTGCGAGCATAACAGCCTGAACAGATGGGTTGTAAAGAGCAAAGAGCATGAGAATAAGCTCTGGTGACTGCACTGAGCATGGGAAGTGAGCTGCCTTTAGGATCCTGGAGTTACCAATTTTGATGGCCAAAGGATCTCTGGCCTGTCGTTGAATGTACATGACTTTGACCAAGGCCTGCATTTTGGGCCAGGTTTTGATGCTGGTGTCGGTAAAATGCTAGACCTTCGACTCAATGTTTGAGCTTGCGATGACTCTATCCTTAACGTATTTAAGGCTTAAAGGCATCTTCTCCAAAGCCTTCTCCATTTTGGATTTCACTGATGCCCTAGTACTTTCTCTAGATGGAAGTTCCAGACTTCTGGGCAGTGAGGATGCAGATGCTTCAGACATGTCTGAAAGTGTATCCCAGAAACCTGCAAGGAAAAGTGACCGTCAGAATGTAATAATAAATGAATACTTTAGGGTTTGGAGATATTACCACCGTGATGTCTTCTTTTCCTGAAAAGTTAGTTTCATTCAAAAACTCTGGAAAGCACATACATATTATGAACTTAGGAATTTGATTGACCATCTAGGTCCAGGAATTTTATCACACTTGGTAAGAAGTACATGGGATGGATGATGGCAGGAGACCCAGAGCCTAGAGAAATAACTGTTGGTGAAGACGTGCAAAAAGGAAAACCGTCAGGCCCACGTGGGTGCCACGTGGGTGGGTAATAAATAGGAGTTATGGTGATGACGGTGGAGCCAACTATCTGAATGCACGAAAAGTGAAGGCCACTTGGATAGATTTAAATGTGCGCATGGGATATAAATGAGGGCTAGGCTAGTTTTACAAATGAGAGAGAAAACTACCTGTTTGAAACCAGCTGAGAGTCAAGTTTCAAATAAGTGGTATTCTACTCAGAACGAACTTACAGGCAAAAAACCAATGACATGGGTGACTCAGTGAGATTTCTAAGCTACTTGAAAGGATATACATAGGATATACATTGGAGCTGAGGGATATATACATAGGGAATGGAGGGATATATAACAAATATACACTAAAATTACACATATACACTGCAAAACAATTATCTACAAGAAACTCATGCAAACATAGACTATTTACAGCTTCCTACACTATTTACAGACTAACCATACCTGCATAGAGGGCAGACAACCCTCTGGCAGAGCTAGCCCACCAACAGGTGGCAAAACTAGAAAGAAACAAAAATGAACAAAACAAAAGAAAGAGGCAAAAAAAACCAAAAACGAAAAGGAAACAATACCAGATAGAAGGAAAACTGAAGGGAAAAGAGGCACCAACCTAAGAACACAGAAAGGAGGAAAGAAGCCTCCATGGAAGCTGGTGCAGAGCACCCTAGGGTTTAGCTCCAAACCCTAGCAATTCTTGTTGAGTGATTAAAAGGAGCAGATCACAGTTAGTTTTCAGTCCTTTTCATTAAGCCTGAACAGTTCTTCACTCAGTCGCAAAGTCACAGAGCCAGTGGAGAGCAGAAAAATCATGCATCGCACACTCACGAGCTAGTCATGAGTTAAGTTTATTAGTGAGCGAGTGCGTGACGAGGAACTAGTCGCTTAGTCGCAGACAGATAGCAGAAAAGATAGTGCGTGACAATGCGACGAGGAGCTCATCGCACAGTCGCGAGTCAATTCACAGTCAGTGAAAACCCGGTGCGACAACGCGACGAGCGCTTAATCGCTCAGTCGCCGAGCAGCAAACAACTAAGTAGGATGTGCGAGTGAGCGACACTTTGTGCATCGCAAGGTCGCAGGTGACTTGACGGTTAAGTGAAAAGCACGACGAGCGCACGACTACGGTGTATCGCTCAGTTGCAAGGCAAAGGTCAGCTCGGATGAAAACATCGCGACAGTGCGACAGTGAGCTCATCGCTCAGTCGCAAAGGAAATGGCAGCTCGGGTAGAAGTATGGTGAGTGCGCGACCGACTGTATCGCAGGGTCGCTAATGAATGTCCAGCTCATCAAAAAGGGTTGCGAGTGCGCGACTAATGTGCATCGCAGACTCGCAGAGTAAATAACAGCTCGTGGAAAGACAGTGCGGGTATGCGATTTGAGCTCATCGCTCAGTTGCAACATGAAAACATAGCTCGGGACAATGCATTGCGGGTGCGCGATAAAGAGTCATCGCTCAGTCGTGAGGTAAAAGTCAAGTTAGGTAAATGCATAGCGAGAGCGCGACGAGCAGGTAATCGCTCA
>MU227662.1:203818-230981 GCA_018584345.1 Thuja plicata
CTAGTTCATCTTAACTTCTCCTTCTCAGAGGGGGGGAGTATGGTGCAGAGCACCCTAGGGTTTAGCTCCAAACCCTAGCAATTCTTGTTGAGTGATCAAAAGGAGCAGATCACAGTTAGTTTTCAGTATTTTTCATTAAGCCTGAACAGTTCTTCACTCAGTCGCAAAGTCGCAGAGCCAGTAGAGAGCAGAAAAATCATGCATCGCACACTCGCGAGCTAGTCATGAGTTAAGTTTATTAGTGAGCAAGTGCGCGATGAGGAACTAGTCGCTCAGTGGAAGACGGATAGTAGAAAAGACAGTGCGTGACAATGCGACGAGGATCTCATCACACAGTTGTGAGTCAATTCACAGTCAGTGAAAACCCGATGCGACAACGCGACGAGCGCTTAATCGCTCAGTCGCCGAGCAGCAAACAACTAAGTAGGATGTGCGAGTGAGTGACACTTTGTGCATCGCAAGGTCGCAGGTGACTTGACGGTTAAGTGAAAAGCACGACGAGCGCGCGACTATGGTGTATCGCTCAGTCGCAAGGCAAAGGTCAGCTCGGATGAAAACATCGCGACAGCGCGACAGTGAGCTCATCGCTCAGTCGCAAAGGAAATGGCAGCTCGGGTAGAAGTATGGCGAGTGCGCGACCGACTGTATCGCAGGGTCGCTAATGAATGTCCAGCTCATCAAAAAGGGTTGCGAGTGCGTGACTAATGTGCGTCGCAGACTCGCAGAGTAAATAATAGCTCGTGGAAAGACAATGCGGGTATGCGATTTGAGCTCATCGCTCAGACGCAACATGAAAACATAGCTCGGGACAATGCATTGCGGGTGCGCGATAAAGAGTCATCGCTCAGTCGTGAGGTAAAAGTCAAGTTAGGTAAATGCATAGCGAGAGCACGACGAGCAGGTAATCACTCAGTCGCAGACCAAGACATGCAAGGTGATTTTCATTCGCGACTATGCGATAAACAACAAAAACAGTCAAATGATAAAACATGCTGACATGTCAGAAGGAGAAAGAGTTGAAAAGTCAGAAAATGCCAAAAAGAATGCCACGGAGGAGAATGTCATCCACGTCGTCAACCATGCAGAGAAAGATAGTGATGACAGTTATAGAAGGAAGACGAAGAGCCGAGGCAGTTGAGATTCCTCAGGCGGATAGGAAACCTAAAAACAATTACAGACTAAGAAGAGGCCGAGGATAAAAAGAGAGAGAAAATAACCATTGAGGGGTTGTAGAAGAACTTAGAGATTGAACAAGCTAGCACAGTAGATTTGAGATTACCTTGTAATTTGCAGTTTCAATAAAGAAGAGTGTTCTGTGTGTTCTGTATATTTTCTGTTGTGTACAAACTTCAGTAGAGTAGTATTCTGAGTCCTTTTCAGTTTAATGGATACCTTTTGACTCTCATGATCAGGCGTATGGGATGTGACTATCAAAAGGTACCCATCATTTATTTTTATTCTTGTTTTGTGTTTGTGTTTGGAACTGAGGAGAGACTAGTCAGAGTTGGAAACAACTCCTAGGCGAGCTAGATGGTCCGGCTAGGGAACTTGTAGGGAAGGGAGATAGAGTGAGAAAGGTGCATGACTGATCTGATTCAGTCATGTAGAGTAAGATGAGATGAGGAGTGAAATATTTCGGTGGGTAGGGAACCTAGGAAAGAGGGAATAGGATAGTCCTTCTGGTTAGGGTCTGAGAGTAGCCCTAAGAGGCTCAAAGGTGAGCCTAGAGAGTCCTGAATTGAATAGGATTTTTGGTGAGATTCCTAGAAAAGAGTAGGAGTCTCAGAGAGTAAGGTGACCTCCCCATCAGAAGCTCTATGATAGCTGCAACCTTCAAATGATCACAATCAGCTACCACAAACCACAAACCACTCGCAATCGTTCAGAAATGATGGAAGTATTTAGCACTGGATTAACATTAAATCTCTGCAAATTGCTCTGATTGTTTGAGTTTTTAAAGTGTGGTAAATGTGAAAATGATAGGTAACTTCTATTTATACCCATGGAAAAAAGTAAGCCACCTTTCCATCAGCAAACTCTGGACAGACAGACCTCCAGATTTTGGGCCCGGGGATTCCCTACGACGATATCACCTTAAGGAAAGAGAACATCGTGGTGAAGAATCCCAGAGTCTAAAATTTGGCTCCCAACAAAAGGATGACAAACTCCAGGACCGGGGTCCCAGAGGCACGAGAAACTGACAAAACAAAACACAACCGTAGGGAAGAAAACCCCAGAGAAAGAAAATAAAAGGAGAAAGACAAGGCAAGGACCAAAAGCAAAAACAAACAACAACAAAAAAGGGGGGACCCAACATTTTGCACATAAAATGTAGGGACGGGGATGCAGGGCATAACAAATGGTGACTATCTAGGACAAATGCCTTAGAATATTTGAGAACTACAGAATCTCTAGTTAGCAAAACTAGAACAAGTCACTACTCGAAGTATTTGACAGGCGAAGAGCAACACGTCTAAGAAAATTCGGCCACTTGGGATCCATTCCATAGTCTTTTTATCAGTGGTGGAGTGTGTGCTTTGGAAGGAGATCAAGCTGATGACCTCTAGGAGGAGTAGAGAAGAGGCACTAATTACATTGAACCAGTGATCAAATTTGTTCATTTCTCCCAGAGACCGGAGCTTTATCTCGCTTTCCTTTTTCTTGTTATTTTGTTTGTTTCTCGGTGGAAGGGGGGTACTTCTTTCACCATTAAGCTTAAGCTTAGCTAATTTTAATGGTGGTAGTTCTTTCACCTTTCCACCTATTTCATATGTTAAGTAGGGGACAAAATCCAAACCCGGAAAGAATTCTTTAAAATTTTAGACCTGGGTCAACCAACCAGTACAATCGATCTATCCTCGGTGTGTCCGATTACTTGTTCCTTATATTTCTTTTGTTCACTGATTTCCAGACCTCCAGAGATAAAAATCGATGGAGATTGCTCAAAATGTACCACCAAACCTATAAAATAGCTCTGGAGACCGGGTCAGTTCCACTATGCTAAAGATAGATTCTTAAGTTCACCATGCTACAGACATCATACCAGAGACCAAAGTTTATGCGAAGCATTCTAATCCTTACAAGAGAGAACAAAACACCGGGACCTGACAAGAAAAATAGAAATGAAAATAAAAACCACCAAAAGAGGACTGCCCCGGAGGGCAGCCGACAAGGCTATTTACAAGACACACTACCTCCCAACAAGGCACCCAGAAAGAAATATTTACAAGTGGAAGGCTTTACATAAAGTACAACTTTGGACAAACTTACCCTATTCAAAGTAGTGTTTGAGAAACTGCCCATTGACAGGCAATGGGACAGGTTCCCCGGTCATGGCATTAAGGTGGTAAGTATTTTCCCTGTAGATTTCTGAGATTAAATATGGTCTGAGCCAGAGCCGCTGGAACTTGGTGTGTTTTCCTTTCTTTTCCCGGGCCTTGTCCCACAATAGGACCAAGTCCAAAATCTGAAAAGCCTTGTATTGGGCTCTGTGGTCAAACCATCATTTTACCACTGCTTTATGATGCGTGAAATGTTCAAGGGGTGCATCTCACTATTCTTCCATTCACACCAGATTTAGGAGCCAAACCTCCACAATGTTGTCCTTGTTATTGAATTCCTACATAAACTGTAAAACTGGGATCTGTAAGTTAATTGGCAATACAAGGTTTTGGCCATAAACCAGATGGAACGGGGATGTTCCCAGGGCGGCCTTGACTCAAATGTGATCCGCCTAGAGGGTGAACTTCAACTTTTGATGCCAATCCCAGGGACTCTATTCTAGCAGGTGTTTGATCACTTCAAGTAGATTTTTATTCATAGATTCAGTGACACCATTCCCCTGGGGGTAATAGTTGCTGGAAAAATTCAGAGTGATCTTTTAATTGTAGGTCCACTCGAGTAATTGGGCCAAAGAAAATGCTAAACCATTGTCACATACCAAAGTGAAGGACATTCCAAACCTCGTGATGATGTTTTCTTCTAGGAATTAGATAACTACGTCTGTCGTGTTATTCTTGCAAGGTATAGCCTTAGACCACCAGGTGCAGTAATCAGTAGCAGTGAGAATGTATCGGTGGTTGGTAGACGAGTTGGGGTTGATTTCCCTGATGAAGTCAAATGCCCATTGGGTGAAGGGCCTAGCCTCGAAGACTGGTTGCAAAGACATAGCCGGGTTATGCTCACAATGCACTGCAGTTTGGCAAGTGTGGCATTTTCTAACATGAGTGTAAATATCTTTAAATATACAGGGCCACTAGTATCCAACCCGAAGGATCTGATGGGCAGTGGCGTCAGCTGAGCCATGCCCAGTTTCAAACTGCCCATGAAATTCATCAATCATCTTCACAGCTTGGTCTCTGTCGATGCACCAGAGGTACACTCCCTCGTAGTTCCTGCGGTAGAGCGTGAAGTTTTTGATCACGAAGTGGGCACTTTTCATTCACAGGGCATGATATTTATTGGGAGGTAATCCCTCTGGGCATTTATTATTTAGTAGCAAATATACCAGATCAGTATACCACAGGTCTCGAGTGATGGACTCCACTGTGTACGTTTGGCATTCTATGCGGGGAGTCTCTTCTACCATTGCTTGACTCAGTCCCTAGCCCTGGACTATCTTCATGGGTTACATTTCTAAATCATATTTCTAGAGGATGGCCATCCATTTCCCCCGTCTTTCACCCAACTCACTCTGCATTAGCAGAGACTTCACGGCTTGGTCCAGAATGATAGCATGCACCTTACTCTGGAGAATGTAATGCTAGAATTTCTTCATAGCATGAACTAGAGAGAAGGCCTATTTTTCTAGTGATGAATATCAGACTTTGGCATTCTTGAAGGGGGAGCTCATGAAAGCTATTAGTTGTTCTTCCACTTCAACCTTTTGAGTCAACACTTCTGCGGCAGAATGCGGTGAAACAAAGGAGTAAATGTAAAATGGAAGGGAGTAGTCCAGACTAGCCAAGACGGGTGCTTCCATTATTTTCTGTTTGATCTAGGTGAATGCCCACTTTTCTTCAGGACTCCACTCAATCTTGGTATCCTTTTTCATCATTTCATCAAGCGGTTTCACTATTTTGGCGAATCTGGTGATGAACCGCTGAATGAAGGTTATCTTTTCAAAGAGAGATCGCATCTCTTTCTTGCTGCCGAGCATTTGTAAGTTTAGTAATGCTTCAAATCTCTCAGGGTCAATGGATATGCCCTTCTCGGAGATGATATGCCCAAGCAACTTGCCTTCGATGACCCCAAATATGCACTTCTTGGGGTTGAGGAATATTCCATACCAGCGACATCTTTCACAAATCTGGGTGAGATGGGTGGAATGGTCACACCTGTCTCAGGAAAAGATGGTCAAATCATCTATGTAGATGATTATAAACTGATTCACAAGTCCCTTGAACACAATGTCCATAGCCTTTTGAAATGTGGCCCTTGCATTGATCATACCAAAGGGCATTCTCCTGTACGAAAATGTTCCCCACTTGGTGGTAAATATTGTTTTCTTTTGATCTTCATACTTAACCATGACCTGGTTATACTTAGAGTACCCATCCAAGAATGACATCATTTGGGATCCATTCACTATCTGTAACACCTCATCCAATGAAGGGAGAGGGTGATTATCTTTCTTGGAGGCCTTATTCAAGTTTAAGAAATCCATGCAAAGGCGGATCTCATCGTTCTTTCTCACAGGGACTAGATTGGAAACCCATGTAGTGTACCAGATTGGGAAGATTATCCAGGCTAACAACAATTTTTCTACCTCTTAAAAAATTAGAGGCTCGATAAGTGGGTTGACCGATCGTTGCTTTTGCTGAAAAGGCTTAGCATCGGGTTTCAGGGGAATAGTATGAGTCATAATGGATGTGTCATATATTTTCAAATCCTCATAACCCCATGTGATTACATCTATGTATTCTCGGAGAACCGCAAGAATCTTCTCCTTCTCCTTAGGGGAGTAGGAGGTGCCAATGAGGATCATCTTTTCTTCACCGGGCTGGCCGATGTTTACCTTTTCAAACCTTCCTCCCTTAGAGGAAGATGATATCTTTTCCCAAGCTCTAGGGTCTGAGTCAAAGATTCGTTCAAGCGTAACCATTCCCTTCGGGATGGTGTTATTAGGTAGGTCCATGATCCCATCATCTTCGCCATCCTGCCCAGTATCATCATGGTCTCGTTCCTCCACTATCTGATCTTCAAAGACACCAACATTGGCCATGAAGGCTAGGATATGTTGATCATCCTCAAAAACCTAAAAGTGGGTGACATTATCTAGGATGGACGGGGTGGGGACCATCTCAACCAAAAATCTCCGAAGTCACGAGCCAGCCATTGGCTCAAGTGTGCTGGAAAAAATGACAAGGGCATCCAGGACATAGTTCTGTCGCCAGGGAATGAGGTTAATGTCAAAGGCATCAAAATCTTCAATAAGGCTCCAAGCCCGATTGCGGTATGTAGCCAGTCTCTTGTCGTGACATGTATATTGACTACGAATCTGTTTGACAACCAATTCTGAATCACCCAAAGCCTGCAGGTAGGTGACACCTTTCCTTAACGCAAATAAGAGTCCAAGGACCAAAGTCTTGTACTCTGTGACATTATTTGTGTAGTTGAACTATAGTCTGTAGGATGTGAGGAAGGACTTCCCTCATGGGTTAATTAACTCTACCCTGGCCCCACAGCCTTGTTTGGATCGGGACCCATCGAACTTGAGGGTCCACAAATCATCATTTGTAGTTTGGGGCTGGGGACTGAGAGTAGCCTTTGGATTGCTTTTGGGAGACTTGGTAGGAGCTTCCTCCCAAACTGTTGGCATGCAGGTAGGGTTTTCCTCTGGAGGAGTTTGGATTTGGGATTCCTAGGGAGATGGCACCAAAGGAGTGCATCCCGTAGGAACACTGGGCTCTGGGGAATCAGCTATACATTCTCTATTCTAGAAGGCGTCAATGTGCTAGGTAGCGACCAAAAGGCAATGCCCACATTCAAGTTCTGAATGTTTTTGATAATGCACTCAGCACCAAGTGCTAGACAGGAGTGTGGCAAGGGTCACTATGACACCTTGAGAGTCAACCTCAACTCTCATCTTTTCTTCTAGGTCCTGGGTTCTCTGTAGCACTATGGGATCCTCCTCGAGGGTGAAATCAAATGTTAAAATTTCAAAGGGTCGGTATACCCCAGGAGAAGTCTCAGAGAAGAAGACCTCACTGACCCTCCCGACCTCGGTGAGGGCCTGTTTCATCCAGGGTTCACTTTCAACATAGATCTTGTTTGATTCTCCTTTTCAAGGGAGCCATAATTGGGAGAAGTCGGTCGAAAAGTATCTGTTCAAGGACTTAGACCAATTATGACTTAATAACATCCAATAAGTCTCTGGGATGTCCACCACTTGGACGTCGATTATTCTAGCTATCCTGGGGTCCTAGATAAGCTATATTCAGATGTTCTTCAATTCCCCCACCATTTTCATGGTAGTCTTATCCAGATGGATCATTGCACCATTAGATGGGGTGGGATGAAATCCGAGCTTCTGGCATATGGATAAGGGCATGATGTTACCTGAAGCTCCGGAGTCTACTAAGCAATTATGTATATTTTTTCCTTGGATATTCAGGCCTAGTAGGAAGGGAGGATCTTCATTGTTTCCCTGAAAGATAGCCGCATTGGCATCTTTGAATGAGACGATCTTGGGTGGGTGACTGATGACTTTTGGGTTTCCCAAGAGCCTCAAAAGAGACTTCTTCTGCTCAGGACAGTTTAGCAAAACCTCCATCAAGGTCATGGAGGTGGTGGCCCATTTTAACGCCTTTGTAATGTTGAATCTTCCTCCCAAGAATTGATGACTACCCTCAGCCAGGTCTTTCACTTGGTTAGAGCTAGAACCCTTTAGAAGAGTGGTTCGGTCAGTCGCGCTATCCCAGGGAGGAGTGTCCTTGATAGGGGGCATAGGCATGTAAGCTGGTCCTTTACCAACCTGACTCCGAGTATTGTATGGATTTTTTGGGTTGGTGAAGGCATTGGCCTCAAAGGGTGGGATAGATTCATCAAAGAATCCATGCAATTCAGATTTCTTTAAATCTTCCCCAGAAGTTCTGAAGAAGATAGTCTCACAGGTGAAGGCACTGTGGGTTGACTCCTGCACAGGAGGCTCTGGAGGGGTAGCATCATGTGACTGCTGTCTGTCTAGCTGGGAGATCATGATGAATTTTTCTAACATTGCACAATTTACCTCATTGTGTGAGCCTGTGTCATGCAATCTACACCAATTAGTCATGGGCTAGAAGTCTGCAACTAGTGTGAAATGTGATGGTCTAGCACCGTTTTGGTTGGCGTTTTAGTTCAGAGGTGGACCTCTGGTGTTTGTGTTATTATTCCATTGTTGTTGATTAGGTTTAGGCCCGTTGTTGAAGTTTCTTCCCCTGACATTGTTGTTTCATTGGCCAGAGAAGATATTCCCTCTCTGGGAGTTAGAATTTTGGGGTGTGTAGGACCCCGCCTTCAGTTGACCCATGTCTACAGTCAAGGTAGACAACATTCACTGGAGGGACTCAACCTCGGTGGTCAACTGAGTATTGGCGTCACAGTGTGATGGTTGTTGTTGTTGGTTTCTCAGGAAGGCAGCTATATTAGCCAGAGTCAAGGGCAGCAATCCTCCAGTCGTGGATGACTGAAAGAAAGGCACTCTAGACGGTTGTGTCTGAGGTTGTTGTGCCTACTGCGGCTGATTCCAAGGGAAAGCTTCTAGACCTGGTACCGCTTGAGTCTGTGTTGGATAAATGTACCGGGCTTGCTAGTCTATCAGTGGTGGTGGGGGATTTATTGCCATTGAGGGAGCACCCATTGCTAGATTGGGGTTATATCTCCCACCGTACGTTGTTGCATTAGGGATCATGCTCAAGGGCGCGCTCTGCCTAATCCCGCCTGGAGATTTGTCAAGACCGCAAGATAATTCTAAAGCTAGGTTATAAACCTTCGCCAAAGTGTCCCGGTTGCCCGCGGCGATTGTTCTCCAAAGGAGAGTGGCAACGAAGGGGTCCATCATGTTAAGGTAAGTCTGTATGGTTACTTTTGGGGATGAAATAAAAGGGCCCGTGCACAGCTTCAAGGCGCGCTGGAACCGATGGTTGAATGCTGCAAGAGGTTCATTGGGTTCCTTCTTAATTGAGATGAACTGGCTATGGGACCAACCTAGGTACACATGTATGTGAAAGGCAGCCAGGAAGGTGTCCTCCATGTCCTACCAATTGTTAATGGAGTTAGCGGGAAGGTTGAGGTACCAGTTCAACTCACCTTGCCCTAAAGACAAGGGAAACATCCGGGTCAAAACATCTTCATGTTGGATCCAGTGTCAGTTCATGGCATCCTTATATGCTTTTAAATGCTCTTCTGTGGTCCGTGAGCCTAAGTGCTCATATCGTGGGTAGATCTTCTTCAGGTACGAGGGTAAGTCATTGATTGCACCCAAAAAAGTTCCCATTAGGCACCCGATATTTCTGAAATATGCAGCCATTGGGGGAATTGGATTTTGAGTAGTTTGAGTGGTGGTTCTTGGGATTGTCTGAGAAGTTTGGGTATTCTAAGGTATGCTAGACCCCCAGACAATAGTGGCTGGTGTGGTTTTCGGGGTCCATTTCTTTCAAGTGGGAGGCTCAATTTTGACAAACCTTCTGGGATTCAGGGCTGACCTAAGGATTCTTCCAAATTTTACTGGGGAGAAAGACCCAATCCCACTAAAGGCTTGACTCCTAAAACTATAACTCAGGGAACTCTTGGGAGGTGTAAAATTGGAATCTTGAGAGGGGGATGAGTTCATGCCCTCCTTCTAGCGCCAGTTTTTATTGACAAAGTTTTGCTGACCAGGTCTCCCAACAGTCATAAGTTGTCACCGGGTACCGGGGGTACCGGCCAACTCCACCTGCAAAGGTTATCTAGGGAGGTTAGACTCCCTAGACCTCCAAGCACCTGGGTGTCAGGTCACGATGGTGCAGGGCTCGGTTGGGAGAGGTGACTATTTTTGAGGGGGATAGCTGGTTTCTTTAACTCATTCTCTCCAGAGATTCAGTAAGGTGAGGTTCCTCCAAGAACTTTACACTTAGCAAATAAAATGAAAAAGATCCTGTAGGGTCAGAAGTACTTCATCTAACTATAGTTATGCTTAAATATTTAAAACATCGATAATTCTCTGATATACTACACTAAATACCAAAGAAATATGCAACCGTTAGCTAGTATTTTATCAGTAGCAAGGGAAAAGAGGTCATTAATCTACTTGACATATCAGAGCAGAAGACATAAAGAACATGAAACATAAAATACCATTAACTCAGAAGTTTGAATTCCAACAACATCATTGCAAAGAATTCTCCCTTCTTCATTAATGTTTCTTCCAGCAAGCACTAGTGCGTGATACAATGGTGGCTCTAGGGGAGCATCTAACTATTAGAAAGTAAAACAATGGAGCATTGAGCTATGCAACTAAAATGAAAAATCACTTTTCTATTATTGTGGACAGAAAAATTATCAATTTTTCCGACCCTTGGAAATGGGTCAGTCTTACTATTTATACACATTTTATTCTAACCCTAACCCTAACCCTATTTTACATCATGTTTCAATAAAATACAATATCCGAGGGCCGGTACTACCTGCGCCACCCTACAAAAGACCTTGAGATGGAATAGACCTGACATGTTAGAAGAATGAGACAAGAATATACAGCGGAAGAATCAGCCTCGAGAAGAGAGCCAGAAAGAGAAGGAAGAAATTAGATCCTTGGGGATTGAGGCTACATGCCTCATAAATAAGAAATGCAGCACCCTGTCTCCAATGTGCCAAGTGTACCTCTGAAATGGCGCCTCAAGAAGATCATCTATCAGAAAACCAACTGTTGATCCAACGTTTCTTGATGTAGCCAAATACCTTCTGACAGCCTTTATTAACCACTTCTAAAAGTGACTGGTCTGCCTCAGGGACTGGGACACGGATCACTTGAAAAAATACAAAATTTGGGATTTGCAACTCTGGGATCCAGGAACTTACGTTCTGAAAGAATAAAGAATATAAAATTTTTGGGTTTTCTCTGGCCTCCGGAGAAACTTTATTGTTTCTTATTGTCATTGAATGTTTGGAGAAGGCAAGAGATCCCATCCTCATCAATTTCTTTAAGGCAGGACCACCGGTACTTAGCCGCCTCAATCTGTTCTCCAAGCTCCAGAACATTATCTTTGAACTCATCAGCCATTTTTGCTGCATCATGACCACTAAGGATCATGTGAGTTAGCCCCATCATTTGGGTCCCGTCCAGCCCCTTCGGGGATGTATTTGGATTCTATTAATTCATCAAATTTTTCTAGGATGTAATCCTTCGGGGTGCACACATGGGTGCTGAATGGGTCTGCTCTAGAGACCTTCGCCACAAATGCCTTATACATATTTATAGAATATTGCACTATGTTGACTTTGTTGTGCAGAGCCCCTACCAGTTGCTCAAGTACCTCCAATGTGAGGTCAAGTCTGGAGTGTTGGGTTCTCACAAAGTCAAATGATTCTTCTCCCAAAATCCCAGATTCTGAGACCATCTCTTCCCCGAGGTTGAGGAGCTCTTCTAGCTCTACCTTCCAGGCCTCATAGTTTTCTATGTCACCCTCCCATTTATTTAGAATAGTCTCTGCCTAATGCAGAACATGTCCTGCCGCATACAAATCTAGGAGGGTGGATACTAGGAAACACCGGGTGTTTCCTATTTGCAAAGCGACCCACTCATCGACCGCTTGTGCCTTTTTCTTCATTGCTCGAAGGGAGTCAATGTCACTTTGTGGTAATGGTGCATCAGACATGGAGGCCTCTGGAAGAATGGCACTAATGGGCCAGGTTAGCTTAGTAAGAAACCCCATGAGGTTCGCTATCTTTTCCTTCTCTACTTTGAGCCTTTGGGCCTCCTTTTCATATCTGGCCTCCACTGCCTTGGCCGCTTCTTTTAACAGGTCCACTTCACCCTATTTACCTCTCTTTCCCAGTGATATCTCTGTGATATCATAATCTCTGGCCAATGTTGTAACCACATCAGTGTCTAGGGGAGGTGTTGCAACAAAATCAACTATTTCTCCTCCCGACCCAGTTTGAAGAGTATGAACCATCCGGGCTTTCTTGGCCTTTGGTGGTTCTTGGACCTGGGCCATCATCTCTGCTAGAGAGAGATGAGCTCTTGGGGTGGACGGAGCCTTTCTCTTCTTTCTCTCCACTAACCACTAAGGCAGTAGGGGTGGCTTGTTCACCAAAGTCTATTCTTTTGGTTCTTCCCTGGTGCCTTGCTATTGTTACTCCTCAGTAGTGTAGGTCTCACCTACCCCTTTTTCTTTATTCTAGGCCTCCTCGGGAACATTTCCCCCAGTGATGTCTACCTCTTCTGCCCTATCCTCTGTATCTCCAGCCTTATCTATACCTTCGTTAGTTGTCCCAAGGGTTTCCTCCTCTTGTTGTTCTTGTATTTCTTCAGCCTCAGGTGCTGGGATTTCTTCTTCTTTTGATATATCTTTTGGAAGTAGGGGAGGTACCGTGCCAAGATTCAACATTTGCACCATGGTTATTGCCTACCCAAAAGTTGCTCTGGGGAGTGGTGCTTGGAACATGGTGGCTGAGGTTATGGTTGCTCCCGTAGGTCTGGTTCCCTCAGCTGGTGCTTCTTGTTCATTATGCCCTTGTTGGTCCACCCCCTCATCTTGCATCTATGGAGCCTCAGAGGTGATCTCTGGCTCTATTTCCTTTTCTTCTTCCACTGGCTCCTACTCCTGGACAACTATTTGTTCCTCAGCTTCTTCTTGTGCTGGGACCTCAACCTCCTTCTCGATCCCCCCTGTAAATTACTGAATTCATTGGTTGTAAAAACATCGTCAAACTCATCCTGTGGAAGAGGGTTGTCCGGGACATCGATGGGTTCTGCTTCTTTCTCCAGCTTTGGAGAGTCGAAAGAGAGGATTTCAACTTGTGGAGCCTGGGGCATCCCCAGCTCTAGCTCTTTCTTAGGCTTAGGGTCAAGCCTCCTTCTTCTCTGGGTAATCAAAGGTGGTCCCGCATCTTTTATTGCTGCTTGCTCTGCTGGATCCACCCCTGTTGCCTTAACCATTAAGGCCACCAGTGAAGGGGAGGATGAAGGATGAATAGGTCCTACCATGAGCACTAGGGTAGCCAGCCATGTGATTAGGTTCTCCCTCATTTGCTAGGAGGCTGCTACCGATTGCCTTATCTATTCTTTAATGGGGACTTCTTGCATAGGAGGAGTTGTATCTATTCCTTTTCCTTTATCTACTCTCTGTGAAGAAGTCCTGGCCCCCAGAGTTTCTTTTGGTACTGGCTGGGCTGCTCTTCAGACACTCCCAGAGCACATCCTTTTGAAGTAAGTGTGGCTATGCTCAACCACCTCACAGGTAAATTCCTCAATAGTGGACTCCTCTTGGGCATCCCAATTTACTGGCAGGAGAGCCATTGTATCGATCCTGTTTGCTTTGTACTGGGGATCTATCATGGGGCTAGCATTTGGGAAGTCCTCCGGGAACCTTCAAAGCTTTAATCTTTCCATCATGTCTGTCGTCATCCTGACGTAGTGCCAGCTCTGCACCTCCATATCATCCTGGCAATCTTCCCAAAATTCCTCCATATGGTATTGATGGGGATCTGAAGCCTGGGGAAGTGTCGCTGCAATCTTGTTGTACAGATCAAAATTCTTCCGCGTCAAGTAGAACTCTACCAAGTTATATCTTTTTAGCTCATTGTCTGCTTCTTTGGCGGTGACCAGGCTGCATAAATAATTCCCACAAGTGATTGGGAATGAAATATTGGTCACCTTCTTTAGGGAAAAGAAGGCATGCAGCTCCATTATCTGCCTGCAGAATTCTAGTAGGACTATCTTGTCCCCACAGTGCTTGGGTAACAAGTACGGTTTCCCAGAGAAGCCGATCACCCTTATATATGTATGTTGCTGGTATTGTATATAATAGTGTCTATAACTCTGGACCAAATTCATCACCTCTGTGGTCAGGTGGTATCCTGCATCCTGGGTGGGTGTAAGCAGGTGATAGCAAACGAACGCATCATTTACTCTATAGAAATTGGGGAAACTAGCCTCCCACTGAATCTATGGGAAGTAGTCCCACGAGGCCTTTTGATCCAATCCAAGCCCGTGTATGCCATATATGAGTAGTCTATGGGTGTGGGGCCTCTGCTGTGCCAAGGCCCAGAAAACATAAGAAGTCATTTAAAATTTCTTCTTCTTGGCCAGTTGGAGGAACTGGGAGTCGACATCGCTTGAAATTATAGCCACCCAGTTGAAAAACTCCCTGGTGGTACTTATGCTGAGCAAGAAGTAGTACATCCACCCAGAGAATTCTCAGGCATGCTATTGCCTGAAGACCCAACATAGTGCTATTATCCCCATCTAGATGCTCTCCTTGAACTCAGACCTGGGGATCTCTAGCTTCATTCTTCTGGGGTCCCTCTTTGGGAATTTGAGCCAATGATTGTTCATATATATGTGGGTCGCTTCCTCCAATTTCTTGAATTGGGCCAAGGCATCAGACTAGGTGACTATGGTTAGCTTGGTGAATTGAGGGATTCCCAAGCCCCTCTGGAAGGTATCAGGGTCGAGAGACACTAGAGGAGTGGGGTACCCTGTTGGCTCCGGTGGTGCGAGCATAACAGCCTAAATAGATGGGTTGTAAAGAGCTGAGAGCATGAGAATAAGCTTCGGTGACTACACCGAGCATGGGAAGCAAGCTACCTTTAGGATCCTGGAGTTGCCAATTTTGATGGCCAAAGGATCTCCGGCCTGTCATTGAATGTACATGACTTTAACCAAGGCCTACATTTTGAACTAGGCTCCGATGCTAGTGTCGATAAAAAGCTAGACCTTTGACTCAATCTTTGAGCCTACGATGACTTTGTCATTAACATATTTTAGGATTAAAGGCATCTTCTCCAAAGCCTTCTCCATTTTGGATTTCACTGACGCTCTAGTACTTGTTGTAGATGGAAGTTGTGGACTTCTGGGTGGTGAGGATGCAGACGCTTCAGACATGTCTAAAAGTGTATCCCAGAAACTTGCAAGGCAAAGTGATTGTCAGAATGTATTAATAAATGAATACTCCAGGGTCTGGAGATATTACCACCATGATGTCTGCTTTCCCTGAAAAGTTAGTTTCATTCAAAAACTCTAGAAAGCACATACATATTATGAACTTAGGAATTTGATTGACCATCAGGGTCCAGGAATTTTATCACACTTGGTAAGAAAGACATGGGATGGATGATGGTAGGAGACCTAGAGCCTGGAGAAGTAACCGTTCATAAAGATGTGTAAAAAGGCAAACCATCAAGCCCACATGGGTGCCACATGGGTTGGTAATAAATAGGAGTTATGGCAATGACGGTGGAGCCAACTGTCTGAATGCGCGAAAAGTGAAGGCCACTTGGATAGATTTAAATGCACACATGGGACATAAATAAGGGCTAGGCTAGTTTTACAGAGGAGAGAGAAAACTACCTATTTGAAACTGGCTGAGAGCCGATTTTTAAACAAGTGGTATTCTGCTCAGAATGAGCTTATAGGCAAAAAACCAGTGACATGGGTGACTCAACAAGCTTGCTAAGCTACCTAGAAGGATATACATAGGATATACATTGGATCTAAGGGATATATACACAGGGAACGAAGGGATATATAACAAATATACACTAAAATTACACATATACATCGCAGAATGATTATCTACAAGAAACTTAGGCAAACACAGACTATTTACAGCTTCCTACACTATTTACAGACTAACCACACCTGCATAGAGGGTGGAAAACCCTCTGGTAGGGCCGGCCCACCAACAGGCGACAAAACTAGAAAGAAACAAAAATGAACAAAATGGAAGAAAGAGGCAAAAAAAAACCAAAAATAGAAAGGAAACAACACCAGACGGAAGGAAAACTGAAGGGAAAGGAGGCACCAACCTGAGAATGCAGAAAGGAGGAGGAAGGAAGCCTCCATGGAAGCTCTTTGATAGTTGCAACCTTCAAACAATCACAATCAGCCACCATAAACCACAAACCACTCGCAATCTCTTGGAAATAATGGAAGTATTTAGCACTGGATTAATGTTAAATCTCTGCAAATTGCTCCAAAATCACTCTGATTTCTTGAGTGTTTAAATCACAGTAAATGTGAAAATGATAGGTAACTTCTATTTATACCTGTGGTAGAAAGCAAGCCACCTTTCCATTAGCAAACTCCGGACAGACAGACCTGCAGATTTTAGGCCTGGGGATTCCCTATGACGATATCACCTTAAGGAAAGAGAACATCGTGGTAAAGAATCCCGGAGTCAAGAATTTGGCTCCCGACAAAAGGATGACAAACTCCAAGACCGGAGTCCCAGAGGCATGAGAAACCAACAAAACAAAACACAACCGCGGGGAAGAAAACCCCAGAGAAAGAAAATAAAAGGAGAAATACAAGCCAAGAACCAAAAGAAAAAACAAACAACAACAAAAAAAGGGGGGACCCAACATTTTGCACATAAAATGTAGGGACGGGGATGCAGGGCATAACAACACACTTTTTGGGATTTAAGTGGAGCTTATAACCTTCCATTCTTTCAAATATTTTGGTCATAATACCCAAATGATCTTTCCTGGTTGTAGATTTGTAGAGGAGGTCATCAACATAATCTTCCATCAAGATGTGCATGAAGTCATGGAAGATTGTGGTCATTTCCCATTGATAAGTTGCTCCAGCATTCTTGAGGCCGAAGGGCATGACATTCCAACAATAGGTTCCCCAAGGACATGTGAAAGTTGTCTTGGGTTGATCTTCAGGAGCAATCTGAATTTGGTTGTAACTAGAGAAGCCATCCATTAGTGACAACATCTCGTAGCCTGCAGTCATGTCGATAATGATGTCAATGTTGGGTAGAGAAAAATCATCTTTAGGGCATGCCTTATTTAGATCACACAAATCAATGCATATATGTATGCCCCCAATGTGCTTGCTAATAGGAACCAGATTGGAAATCTAGTCTACATAATCTATAGGTCTAATAAAACTTACATCCAATAACTTCTTCAATTCTTCTTTTACCAGTAGAGCTATTTAGGGTAGCATTTTTCTTAGCTTCTATTTTACTAGTTTTAGACCTGGCTTCAGAGGGAGGTGGTGAAGAACTAACTTTGGGTCCAGGCCAGGCATGTTAGCATAGGACCAAGAAAAATTAATCTCGTGCCCAAGGAAGAATCTGACAAATTCATCCTGTTAGGGTCTTTTCTTGTAGGGCCTCTAAAATGCTTGAACACTTGATTAACTCTATGACTCCCAATGCCTTAAAACTTTGAATCAAGAAAGAGAAAACACTAATTGATGAGGTATTCTAATAACACTGGGGATACCTATTATCACCTCCTTTTTTGAGATCCACTGACTCAGGCAGGTTTTACCTATGATTGATTACTGATTTAACAGTATCTTTAGAGTGGATTTTTACTTATGTGCTAAATGCTTTGTTTCTCATATGGACAGATAGATAACAATGTAGATAACTATGATTACTCTGAGGAACATTTTAATAATCCAAATCATTATCTTGATAATAATAGACAACAACATGATAATGAATTTCATTCTTCTTTCCTTTTATAATTCTTATGAATTTAGGAGGAATAACCTACTTGACTTTCTCTCTAAGAAGTCAACAAACTCAAATTGTAAACTCTAAGAGTACAATTGATTTCAAATATATGCTCTTTGTGTAAGTGTGATTAATTTTGAATAGTTTTAAATATTTGGATGATGATGGATCACTTAACAGGTTCTAGACCAGTGCCTATCCTTGGGCAATAAAGTCAAAAGATATAAATCCACAGAAATAAACAAATAAGAATACTGTAGGATGCCTTACAACCTACATACAACCTAGGTAAGGTGCCTTACAAATTACCCTGTCATTCCCACAATGTTGTATCAAATCCTCAATCATTGTTGTACTCACTGAAATTACTCACAAAATTTAATTCTCCCCTTAGAAGAAGCTTACAAATAATTAGATAGCTATCTTATAGCCAATATGTTTAACATGCCTTCCAAATTAAACATAAAAGAATACATACAATAGGCAAAAGAGACAACAACAATATAGAACAAAGTTGCACTTTATTTTATCTATAAATTTCTGCTTGAGTACATATAAAGGCTAAAAGCTCAAAAAAAAACACAGACTAAAATCTACAAGTCTAGCTTGCAATTATATTTTCATCTCTCTCAAAAATATTATATTTGATCTATTTATATTTCTAAACCATCTTGGAATCTTTAGGAAAAGGATGCAACAATTTTTGGATGGTTTAAGAAACCTAACCCTAAAAATCCAGAAAAAATAAAAGAGAAGAGTGACCCAAGCGGTGGAAAGACAAAAGTACAGGATGAAATCTGATCTGCTCCTTGCCTTTATGTGATCCTCAACACCTTTGGTTTGTGTACTCCTAGGATATTTTATGATATTCTTTAATGATGACTAACCTATGTGTTCTCCAAGAAACTATGTGTCAGATCCTAAAACATTCTTTTGTTCCTCAAAAAGTCAATTATGGCAGCATTCTTTTTTTTTTGTCTTTATACAGACTTTGGCACCTTTGTCTGATTATGTTCAGGATAGAATCAAATTTTTTCATTGAGATCAAGTGAACACCATTACAGGCTAACCTACACTTGTCTTTTATGATTGCTAACCTTCCTGTGCTCTTAGATCAGGTGCCAAGTGTCCCCTTTTTCATTCTTCATCCAAGACATCAACATCCGCTGCAACAACTTTCTTTTTCTTTGGCTTTGTCTTCAGGTCTTATGCTGCCACATCATCTTCTGTAGGACAATTAGAGCTCTGAATGCTTTGTAGTTGTGCCTCTTCCTCTCCAATCTAACATCAATTATTCTTTTAACATCCACTATAAATTTATTGATGTCATTCTCTGCCTTGAAAGATTCATCTAAATCTTATTATAGCTTTCCATATCTAAATTTGAATCTGAAATAAATTCCTCTTTATTAGGTAGCACACTGTAAAATTCACTTTTCCAAATCTCCAAGTCCTTGATATGATCATCTTCTCCTTTGATTGGAGGAATAAACTGGCTAACACTTGATCCCAAGGTGTTGATCTTTGCCTCAATCTAATTTAGCTTTCCTTTGAAGAAAGGTAAAGCCACATTTATTTTTTCAATCTCATCCCCCACCTCTATCACAATCTCTGGTAGATCTCACCTATGTGGTTGTAAATAAGCCAAATTTTCAAATAGTTGTACCCTGCTTAACCAAGTTGTGAAATAAAGATTCAAAATGGAAATGTACCCTGTTACTTCAGTATGTAAAGGAGATAATTTATTGTATGCATTTAGGACTATATCAGCCTTATCTTTTAGGATGTTAATCCTATGCTGAAGTATATTCAATAATGCATTTATGGCAATCTCATTATCCATGTTGGCCATATCCTCTATTTTTGCTTCTTCCTGTGTCTCAACTTTTTCCCCTGTATGAGGAGGCTACTCTAAGGGTACATATACAACTTTTGGCTTTTCTAGCAATTGTTTGGTCAGTTCAGCAATTGCCCTATCTTATTCATGAATCTTGATTTGGCATAATTCTCTATCCTTAGCCAGAGCACTAGCCTCCTCTATTAGGATACCACATTTTTCAGACAATTGCTTTGTCTTATCCTCATTCAAATGTGCCCAATGTGTCATTATTTGGGAAATCTCTAAATCACCCATGTTCTGAACTGACCATACCATTTGGTTCCCCACCATACTCTCTTGAATATTTAACAATTGGGGCTTCTGGTCTCTAGGAAATAGACTCCACATGGTAAATGTTTGGGAATTTGGACTATATCTGAATCCTTTGATCATATCACCAATCTGGATCTTAGTTGTCAACTTTAAGTCTGGTTGCTTTCTTATTTGGTCTATTATAATTATTGAGGCTTGATCCTACCCTTCAGTAAGCAACATTCCACTATCCAAGACTAATTTCCTGGCTTCTTTAGGAGTAATATCCTCAGTTTTAGGATCATATGTTTGTAGAGCTAAAAGGGCCTCATTTGTCACCGCTTCCTCACCAGCTAATTTCAACTATTTTTTGACCTCTTTCTGGTTAAGACATCTGAGGAAATCTTTAAATTCATCAGTTTTTATGAAATTGTCATCTTTTAAAAACTAATTTTGATAGATCAATCTCTCATCTATACATGTTCTTAGAGGCAACTCTATGTCCTCTTCCACTTCTTACTGTAGTTTTTTCCCTTTTCTTATTTCTTTTCTCAAATTATGATCATAGGCCCTTTTACCGGGAAAAAGAGAACTTACTCTATCTTTTTCCCTTTCTCTTCTCTCATAAGTCTGAGCATGAGAATACCAACCAAGATCAATCTTTCGCCTCTTTAGGGAAGGCTCATTTGTGCTCTCCAGCTTTGTTTCCTTGGTTAAATCAATGGTGATCATTTCACCTACTGTTATTGCTTGTCATTGCCTTGTGATGGTTGATCCATTGGAGGTAAGCCTGGATTTGAGTATCCTCCATCACTATCCTCCTCATACTTTTAATAAGAGTATTTTGGCTCTTCTTGCCCTTTTCTTTTTATAGCCAGGTGATCCTCAAGTTGTTCACAAAGGGTGTGGTGGTTGTTTCACATAGCTTTAATTTTATCAAAATAGGGCAAATTAGGGAAGAAACCTCCAAATGCCACTCCTTTCCTCTTCACTTGTTTTTCCAAATCCAATAGTTCTTGGATTTTGTCTCTTTTCAACTTTACTTCTCCTTCATCAATGATATTTCTTGTAGCATCTTCCTCCACACATTCACCATGTCGATAAGTGCTAGGAATAGTAGGAGTAAGGAGTTTCTTAGCTCCTGAATTAAAACCTTCTATATCAATATAGCTATATAGGGCAACACCCATCTTGTAATCATTCCACTAGTTGGTACATGATATGGTAAGATATGAGGAGGATGAGAACATCCATAGGCTCTAATCATTGTAGAATTGCTCTCCAAATAGAAATCACTCAAGTTATGGTCTCCCTCCCATTTGTCTACATACTCACAGGGTCTTAGAAATTGTAACACTTTCACTTGGAGCCTAGTCTTATTCAATCCTAGACTTTTCATTAATAAGTATACTAGCCAATTCTCAAATTTGCAGAAGTCACAGTCTTTGGCAGTGAAGTTCCAAATTTTAATCCAAAACTAGATAGGGTTAGCCTAGTTGTAATATAACTGCTGAGGGTTCAAATTTGGAAAATCCATGATATTATAGTTGAAATGCAACAATATATGCATTAGAATTGAATAATGTAGGAATCTAGGATCCTTCTTGTTCTTTTGAATGGCAACAAATCCATCATGCATCCTGTTGATGATATACTGAATGTAGTCATAGCTGGTGCTAGAATGTACATCCTGCAAGTCCAACACCATCATGAGAATAACAGAACCAACTCTTGCAGCTCCCCCATCCTTGCCCAACACTCTGTATAGGGCATATGCAATGTATTTCATATAGAAATTTAAATCCTTGTAATAATAGGGTGCATTTCCTGGTATAGGGGCAATATGGTCTCTGACCTCACTAAGGATGTGCCCCTTTATTTGAAGTTTAACCACTCCAGACTGTAACCTATACCTCTCCTCTTGTCTAGGGAGATCTATCTCTTTGGACTTTGTGTTGTATAAGCCAAAAGCTTGCATGAAAAAATTTCTATTCAAAGCTAACAAAAGAGTGTCATTATTCTTCTTAATTGTTTTGGTTAATGGGTCATAGTGGTGTGCTAGTCCTAGGAATAGTTCTACATCTACAAAGATGTCAGGGACTAACAACCTATCCAATCCACAAGTCCAAGGGTTTGAAACATGCATAGCCTTATCATTATTTTTATAAAAACAATTGAAAAGAGAAAAACCTGTGGACCCTAGAGTTTTCGCATCCCTTATGTATGCATACTCATCTGATAGAATATCTACATTCACCTTCTTGTTTTGAGTGGAACTAGGCAGCAGCTTTAGGAACTCATTAGAAAAGTTTCTCTTTCCTTTGGCATCTTCATCAACATCATCACTTCTCCCACTAGTGGAGGCCACACTGACTGCTTTACTCATTTTGTTCAATTATGTGCTACTCTACACCCTCTCTTACTAATATTTAGACAAATCTATTCTCAATAACCCTATTCTTTTCTGAAACACACAAAAGACAATTCAAAAGCACTAAATTCTTGGAACAATCACTTGAAATTCAATAAAAACTTCACTAAGTTCACTCCTTGAAATCAACACTTCTTCTCTTAGACATAGAAAACTTAGCAAATTTCCCACTATGGAATTGTCTGAATGGAAAGTAACCGCAAATAAATGTAATATACTCCTTCTATGGTAACAATTTACAAAGTACAAAGCTCATAATTGAAAAATTGTTCACTTCTGCGTTTAAGTTTTCATACTGTGTCATTAATCGAAATCCTAGCCATAGCGTCTAAGTGTGACAGGAAATCAGGTTCAAATAAATGCATTGACAGTGAAAACCCTTATAAAATTCAAACAGAATCACCTTTGATATGATTGGCTCCCTTTTAGACATCTCAGCTACTTTTCCCACTTAGTAATTAATTCTTTGCATTCCTATTGGCTAATGATTTCAACAATGTCATGTTAGCAACTATCTTTACTCTTTTTACGCCCTAACTGTCATTTTCCTTATTTGGCGACCATGCGACTATGCATTATCTCCTTATTACTGAACAAGTCTCTTAACCTTAATTTCTTTTTGAGACCTGGCGACAACTTGTTTTCTGACTCATCACTATCCTGATCTAATCTGGAGACTTCGCGACTGTGGAAAATCCAAGTCGCCGAACACTTTGCCTTAACCCATGATCTGTTCTACAACACCGTGACCACAGCCTTTGTCTCCATGTTGCCGCAAGATATTTACAAGGTTAATATTACTTGGAGAGTTCATGAATTATAGAAATTGCTAAGTCTCGTGACTTTTAAAGGAATATTCTTTTCTCTCAAAGACAACCTGACTAAGGTGAATCACTAAGTCTCATAATAAAATGGAATATTCATTTAGTATTAAGAGACTAGATGACTAATCTTAAAAGGAACATGACTTATTTCATGGCTTAAGCTTCCAAAAAGGTAACTCAAAAAAATAAACCTGATTAACATTTCTAGGGTTTTTGACATTTTTGTACACAATGAAACTTAAGACATAGGGTTTTTAGTACTTCACTAGATTTTGACCTAAAAACATGGAACTTTCTAAGGGATTTCATAATTTCAGACATGCTTTCAGCATTTGGGAAACTCTTAGTCATGAGGACATCAAAATTTTTAGGGTAAACACCAGAACTACAAAAACAACCAACAGTGGCTCTATCTTAGGATGACTAAACATAGTTTATGGCAAAGAATCTCAGAATCTCTGGTTGCAGACCACATCAAAAAATGAGAGCAACACCGACTAACCTATTACAGAAGGGAAACACACAACTGAAGGAAACTATTTACAATATGATACATACTTAACTGTGCATGAACTTTGATTCTTAATTGAAGAAGGGCTTTAGAAATTTCTCATGCAAAGGCAACTCAAAATCTTCTCCATTCATATTCTGCAGTAGATAGGAATCCTTTCCATATCTTTGTGAGATAACAAAAGGTCCAAGCCATAAAGACCCAAATTTTTTGTGCTTTCATTTGTCTTCTGCTCTTACATTCCACTGAAGAACTAGGTCATCCGGTTGGAATTTTATTTTAGTATCCCTTCTATCAAATAGGTATTTCATCTTCTATTGTAACTTAATGTTTTCTTTCTGGCCATTTCTTCTTGTTTCATCCAACTCTATCAACTGGATCATTCTATTTTGCATAGTGTCATAAATATCTAACTTTTCTTCTTGCATAAACTGATATATAGGTAACAAATTATTGATAGGCATTCTTGACTGTAGACCATATACCAACTCAAATGGAGACTTTCTTGTTGCTCTCTTAACCGTTATTCTATCTGCCCAGAGTGCTAGCTTAAACTTAGTATGCCATGTTCTCTTATTTTTTTCAAGAGTCTTTTTTAATATTTTTAAAATACTTTTATTACTAGAATTAGCTTGTCCATTTTCCTATGGATGATATGGAGATGAAAATGATATTTTAATCCCATATTTCTCATAGAAATCTGTTATTTCTTCTAATCTAAAACTCATGGCATTATCCATTGCTAATTTTGAAGGTATACCAAATCTAGTCATGATATTTTCCATTAGAAATTTAGTGACTACCTTGCTTGTTTCCTTTTTTGTAGGAATGGCTTCAATCCATTTGGTAAAATAATCTGTGGCTACAAGTATCCAACTGTGTCCTCCACTAGACTTCTCTACAAATTCACCAATAAAATCAATTCTCCACATAGTAAAAGGGGCTTCAGTACTTACTGGGTTTAATAATAGGGCTTCTAAAAATTTGAGCTTATTTGAGAACCTTTGACAAGGCTCACATTTTTTGACATATGCATATGTATCTCTGAATAAACTGGGCCAATAGTACCTAGCCCTTAAAATCTTGTGGGCAGTAGTCTTGGCAAAAAAATGACCACCACACTCCCCTGCATGCATCTCATTTAAACTTTCTCAGATTGAATTTTATCTAGACACAATAACAATACACCACTTCTGTCTTTCCAATGCAGATCTCCTTTGATTAAGGTGTATTTTTGGGCTTGTAATCTAAGACTTCTCTTTTGATTACTAGTCATAACACTAGGACACTTGACATTTTTTAAGAAGTACACAATATCAACATAAAATAGTTGTCTTTCTATACTTGGAACAGTTTGATCATGTGTCTCTGTATTATTTACTTGCACCAAATCCAAGTTCTCCTCTATCACGAGTTTTTCCAAACCTTGGCCTCTTATTAACTTTGTAATATGGATTTCAAGATTGAATTCCTATATTCTATTTATCCATTTACATCTTTTACCAGTAACTTTTGACTATGTAAGAATATCTTTCACTGCCGAGTGAGGAACATATTATTTCACCTTGGCACAGATCAGATATGGCCTAAAAGATTTTACAACTTTTACTAAAGCATAAGCCTGCTTCTCCATCATCTCATAATTAAGTTTTACAGCCTGGAGAGATCTACTATAAAAGGCAATTGGATGTTCAAATCCTTGTTCATTTTTTTGTAGTAAAACAATAGTAATTGTATGATAAGATGCAAACTAAAACAGAGAAAAGGGCTTACTATAATCTGGAGATTTTAGAACAGGAGCCTCTTGCACTGCCTTCTTTATTTTTTCAAATGCCATTTGAGCTTCTTCATTCCAATTAAATTTTGCATCTTTCTTTAGCAACTTTATAATAGGTTTGACAATCTCTGCAAAGTTTGCTATAAACCTCCTAACAAGATTAATATTTCCTAAGAAAGATTGAACTCCTTTTAAATTTTTTGGAGCAATGACCTTTTGGATTGCTTCTATTCTCTCAGGTTTTATTCTCACTCTGTCCATAGACACTATGTGTCCCAGCAAATTTCCTATTAGAATAGTCCCAAAGGATAACTAAGAGGGGGGGGGTGAATCAGTTATCAGTAAATTTAACTATTTTTCTTCTTTAACTTTAGAATACAATAAAGTAAATACTCATTCAGATAACACAGTACACAACACACAATTGATTACGGGGAAACAAAATGGTAAAAACCCCGGTGGGAATTAGCACCCACAATGAACCATACTTGTTTATAGTAATCCCTGTTAAAAGATATTTCAACCCTGTTAGGAGTTGTACTTTACAATGCAATAACTATAGTGACTTGGTTAAGGGTCTAACCCTATTAGGAGTCTTCTACAAATAACCATGTTAGGGGTGAGGACTCACTGTCCAAAAGCTTGCTTCTTTAATGGTGAAGGATACAACCTTCTATAGAATAGATATGCACTATATATGATGATGAACTATATATAGAGTATACCTTCTATCTTGATTAGTTCCAATGTATTGTAATCTTCTACTTATTCTTTACATAGACTCTTGATGAATGAACCACAAGTGATATTCTGCTCTATACATTTTCTTTCTCTTTTCGTATCATTCACACTTAGCGTATCACAAATGACTTGCTATAAGTATCTTCCTCAAAGTATGAGATCATGGGACCTGTAGGAAAACTCTTCATTACATCCTTGAAGGCTTTACTAAGCACGCAAACAATATTAAGTCTGCGCAACACAAACTAAATAGACACGATGCTTCACTAAGTCGGCCTCACCAAATTATCTCTAACTTTGCAAACTTCTTAAAACACGTTAAGTGCCTTTGGATAACTATCATCAACTCATAAATAATCATGAGTATACACATGCATATCCTGAAGATAGGTGCAACTCAAGTAACACTTTAAGTATGTCGGCTCTGAATAGATACTCTTTCAGAAATGTAACTGCCAATAATAGAATTACACAACTTGACTAAAAAATCATATATGGATCTGTGTGTATGAACATAACATACTAAACATGTCTACAACATGTATCTAACCATGCGAGGCTTGATATCATCATTCTGATAAGTACATACAGAATCACTACTATGTATTATATGTTGTCCTCAATGACAAACATACAATCAATCAACTGCACATAAACAAATCTCCAACAATCTCCCCCTTTGACATTCATGGAAACATATGATACAGGAAACATCCTTTATTCATGGTGTCCTCTTTCTTTTACAATCTTCTCAATATCCTCATCAAAGATTTCTCTACACTGTTATAGTTCCTCTGACTATATTTTTTATTCCATTGATATATACTCCCCCAGAGTATATTATCCCCCTTAGTACATACTCCCCATTTGACATCAATGGAAAAGGGTGCCATAAACCATTAGGCATAGGTACTACTCTAGAAGTAGAGTAGTCAACCATTTATTAGTCGCACATAATTGATGTTCTTCCTATATTTTCTAATCAGACTTAGGAGAGGGAATTACTCCCAACTTCTCTCTGAGATACTCAAAAGTATCTTTTGATAAAGGTTTTGTGAAAATATCTGCCAACTGTTCTTTGGTGC
>MU227662.1:231051-259378 GCA_018584345.1 Thuja plicata
CATAGGGTTCTTAGACATGTTAATAGTGCTAGTGTTATCACAGTGAATAACAATAGGATAATCAACCTGAATACCAAAGTCTTTAACCATCTACTTGATCCAAACCATGGTTGAACAATTTAGTGCTGCTGCAACATATTCAACTTCTGCTATTGACTGAGAAATACAGTTCTACTTCTTGCTTATCCAAGAAACCAACCTATTTCAAAGAAATACTACTCCTCCTGAAGTACTCTTCCTATCATCAATACAACCTCCATAATCTGCATCTGTATACACATGAAGTTATACATTCTCGGGTTTAGGATACCATAAACCATAGTCTATAGTTCCCTTTAAATATCTGAATATCCTCTTGATTGCCATTAGGTGATTCTTCTTGGGTTCATTTGTTAATCTTCCAACAATGCCAACTGCATTAGATATGTCAGGTCTAGATTGAGGTAGATAAATGAGTTTTCCAATCATAGATTTGTACAATGTCTTATCAACTACTGTGGAATCATCATCTTTTGAGAGCTTGCTTCATGTTATCATAGTAGTGTATACTGGCTTACAGTCTTCCATCTTGAAGGTCTTCAATATTTCCTTCACATATTTTGACTGATTAATTAATATACCTTTATCTGTCTATTTTACATTTAGTCCCAAAAAGTATTTTATAAAACCAATCATGCTCATTTCAAATTCATTCTGCATTTCTTTTGCAAATGTTGCACTAAGCTTGTCATTACCTCCAAAGATAATGTCATCAAAAAATATGGCAACTAGTAGTAATCCATCAGGTGTCTCTCTTATGAATAGGTTACAATCTGCTGCACCTTTCTTGAATCCAATCTTGGTAAGATAACCATCAAGTTTCTCATACCAAGCTCTTGGTGCCTGTTTAAGACCATAGAGTGCTTTCTTCAATCCGCATACCATGTCTGGTTTATCTAAAAGATTAAATCCTTCAGGATATTCTATGTATACTTCTTCCTTCAAGTCACCATTTAGAAAGGATGAATTTACATCCATTTGATAAACTTTAAAGTCTTTGAATGTTGCATAGGCCAAGAACAACTTTATGGCTTCCAGTCTACTCACAGGGGAAAATGTATCAATGTAGTCTATTCCTTCTCTCTACACATATCCTTTACATACCAATCTTGCTTTGTTTCTTACTACTGTACCATCTTCATTCATCTTGTTCTGAATATCCACTTTGTTCCAATCACATTTTTGTCACTGGGTCTAGGAACCAATTCCCATGTCTCATTCTTAATTATCTGATCTAATTCTTCTTTCATTGCATTCTTCCAATCAGAATCATTACAAGCATCTTCAACACTTAAAGTTTCAATTTGTGAAAGTAAACATAGCTCTTCATCCATTGATAGACTTTTTTATTTTGATATGGTCAACACGCTACTGCTCTGATCTCCAATGATATCATCTTTAGAGTGGTATCTAGATGTGAATTTAGGAACCTTAGGTGTTACTTCTTCTTCTGTAATATGTGATTCTTCTCTACTTGATTCAAGGTCATTTCATAAGACATCAATGTAATCAAACATTTCTTCAATAACAGTATCTTTGATGTTAGGCCTAGGTTTATCCTCAATCATAGGTGCATATTCATAGTACCTTTCTTGAACCATAAACTTTTCATCAATTTTTACATGAGTACTTTCAATTATCTTTTTCAATCTCAAATTGAAGCATTTGTATGCTTTGCCTTTTGTAGAATAACCAAGGAAAATACCTTCATCACTCGTGGCATCAAACTTACCAACACCATCATCTCTCTTGATGTAGCACTTGCTGCCAAAAATTCTGAAATACTTTACTATAGGTACATTACCAAACCAAAGTTCATATGGTGTCTTATTTGTGCCTGGCCTCAATTGAGTTCTGTTGATAGTATAGACTGTTGTATTCACTGCATCTCTCCAATATGTGTGCACAACTTTTCCTTCAATCATCATAGTGCGCACTGTATTAAGTATAATCATGTTCCTCCTTTCCGCAATCCCATTCTATTGAGGGGTTCTAGGAGCACTTAACTGACTCTTTATTCCATGTTCTTCACAGTAATCATAAAACTGATCAGAGGTGAACTCTCCTCCTCTATCAGATCTCAGACATTTTAGTTTTAATCTAGATTCATTCTCAACCTTAGCTTTGAATAGTTTGAACTTCTCAAAGGCTTCAGAATTATCCTTTAAGAATGCAACCCACATCATCCTTGAAAAATCATCAACAAACAAAATGAAATACCTTTCTCTGTAGTATGATATTGTTTGAGTAGGACCACATAGATCTATATGCACTAGGTCCAATTTGTTTTTAGCTTAGTTCTGCTTGCTTCTGAATGAACTCCTTACATGCTTTCCCATAACACATTCCCTACACATTGTATCAACTCATCTTGCAATACTTGGAAGGTCTCTAACTGCCTTGACATTACTTATCTTTATTATGTTATCAAAATTTATATGACAGAGTCTTTTGTGCCATAACCAACTGTCATCCACTTTTGCAACAAAACAACTTACATCTAAATTGAATTGAAAAACATTACCTTTTCTTTTTGGTCCTGATGCAATCATGTCTCCATCTTTTTTTCTAATGATGCACTTGTTGTCTTTGAACTCCAAATGATAACCTTTGGACCAAGTAGCTGTCCAACTCTTAGTAGATTGTGATGTAGTCCATCAACATGCAAAACATCATCTATCTTATTCTTTCCATCTAGGGTGATGTATCCTCTGCCTATGATAGGTTTGGGAGTTTTATCTCCAAATATAACCATACCACCTTTGTATTTTTCCAGATGAACAAATCTATCTTTATCACCTGTCATGTGGTGAGAGCATCTACTATCAATGATCCAATCTATTCTGATGTCTGCTTTGGAAATTAGGGCTAACTACTGTGCTTCTTTGTCATCTTCAATGTCCATTTCCTTGAGCAAATTTTCCATGTCTCTAAGGGAAACAAATCCAATTTCATCCTCTCCTGAATCTTCATCAGTTACACCTTCTTCAGCATGGTAACATTCCTTCTTATATTTAGGTTTGTAATCAGATCTGAACTTTTTGACTCTTGTGGGACACTTTGATACAAAGTGACCAATCTTGTTGCATGAAAAACATTTAAATGGAAGTTTTCCTTCATATTTTCCTTTTCATTTCTTTTCTCTTTTAGCAATCATAGAAATGATATCTTCTAGTTCTTCCTCAACTTCTTCTTTGTCATTTTTGATAGAGATGTGTAGGGATTTCTTACCATGGACTGAGGCTTTGAAAGTTGTTTCACTTTTAGGTTTAGTCTTCAATCTAGATATCTCAAATGTAGATATTTTACTAATTAAATTCTCTCTCTTGAAGTCTTGTGAGAATTGCATGGTTTCTTCTAGAATACTTATCTTTTTTTCATAGTCTGATGTTAAGGTAGTTAATAGCTTGTCCATTATATCTTCTTCTGATATTTCTCCACCATTGTTTCTGATTCCAGAGATTGCTTCATTTATCCTTTGATTGTAGGCTTTAATGTTCTCTTTAGGTAACATCTCAAGACTGTTGTATTTCTTTTTCCATGTCTTCCTGCGCGCATTCTTTGCTTGAATATCTCCTTCAAACATATCTTCTAAATACTTCCATATGGTGTATGCTTTGTCAATTTTCTTGATCTCAAAAAATTCACTGTCGGATAGGGCACTGATTAGGGCTTCTTTAGAAATTGCATTATTGGTAAATGTTTCCTTTTGTCTACTAGTGGCATCATCCTCTGCAAGGTCTTTCAGAGATGGAATAACAACTTCTTGTGTAGCTATCTCAAAGATCTAAAATCCAACACACTATAGATGTGTTATCATTTTGTTTTTCCAATCCAGATAATTTTCTCCATCAAACTTAGGGCTCTCTTTTCTGAAGTAAGACATCTGATCTACCTTAAGCTATTAGGCTTCTTCTCCAAGGCACTTGGATCTGATACCAATTGTTAGAATAGTCCCAAAGGATAAATGAGTGGGGGGGTGAATCACTTATCAGTAACTTTAATTCTTTTTCTTCATTAACTTCATAATACAATAAAGTAAATGCTCATTCAGATAACACATTACACAACACATAATTGATTACGGGGAAACCAAATGGTAAAAACCCAGTGGGAATTAGCACCCACAATGAACTATACTTGTTTATAGTAATCCTTGTTAGAAGATATTTCAACCCTGTTATGAGTTGTACTTTATAATGCAATAAGTATAGTGACCTAGTTAAGGGTATGACCCTTTTAGGAGTCTTTTACAAATAACCATGTTAGGGGTGAGGACTCACTGTCCAAAAGCTCACTGCTTTAATGGTGAAGGCTCCAACCTTCTATAGAACAGATATGCACTATATCTGATGATGAACTATAGAGTAGACCTATTGTCTTGATCAGTTCCAATGTGTTGTAATCTTCTACTTCTTCTTCACATAGACTCTTGATGAATGAACCATAACTGATATTTTGTTCTGTATATTTTCTTTCTCTTTTCATATCATTCACACTTAGCGTATCACAAATGACTTGCTATAAGTATCTTCCTCAAAGTATGAGATCATGGGACCTATAGGAAAACTCTTCATAACATCCTTGCTGGCTTTACTAAGCACACAAACAATATTAAGTCCACGCAACACAAACTGAATAGACACGATGCTTCACTAAGTTGGCCTCACCAAATTATCTCTAACTTTGCAATCTTCTTGAAATAGGTTAAGCACCTTTGGATAACTATCATCAACTCATAACTAATCATGAATATACACACGCATATGCTGAAGATAGGTGCAACTCAAGGAACACATTAAGTACATCAGCTCTAGACAGATACTCTTCCAGAACTGTAACTACCAATAACAAAATTACACAACTTGACTAAAACATCATATCTAGATGTGCGTGTATGAACATAACATACTAAACATGTCTACAACATGTATCTAACCATGCAAGGCTTGATATCATCATTCTGATAAGTACATACAGAATCACTACTGTGTATTATATGTTGTCATCAATGACAAACATATAATCAATCAACTGCACAAAAACAAATCTCCAACATTTCCCTCTTGTATTGCAAAATGATATTTCTTAGGATTTAATGAAACACCATATTCTAGAACTTTATTCAAGATTTTACCTAGGTGCTCACAGTGATCCTTAGCATTTTTAGAATATGCAGTCAAATCATCTTGATAAATGACCATGAATAAATCAATAAATTCCTTAAAAGTAACATCCATGGCCCTTTGAAAAGTTTCTCCTGCATTTATCAATCCAAATGGCATCCTGACATAAACATAGGTTCCCCAAGGAGTGGTAAATGCAATTTTGTATTGCTCAAATTCTTTCACTAAAACTTGGTTGTAGCTAGAGAAACCAGCCATCATTGACAGAAGCTCACAACCAGTAACCCTATGTAACATTGCCACCATGTTAGGTAAGGAATAATTATCTTTGAGTGAGGCAATATTAAATTTTTTGAAATCCACACATAATCTGATATCTCCATTCTTCTTTCTGATGAGTACTAAATTTGAAACCCAAGTTGAATGTCTGATTAGCTGGATTATCACAGCATCCTTTAACTTTATCAATTCTTGTTGTGTCTTAGGAGCCAACGAGGGGTTAATAGGCCTCTATTTTTGCCTAAATGGTTTCACATCTGATTTTAGTGGGATTTGATGTTGGAAAAGGTCCTCCCTATAGGCTTTCAAATCCTCATATGACCAAGCAAAGACATGTTTATGTTTCCTTAACAATTTAATCAAAGTTGTCCTTACATGAGAGTCTAAACCTTTTCCAATATAGACAACTTGAGGACTAGTTTCTGATCCTAAATTTATCTCCTCCAAATCCTCAACCTTGGCATTGCTTAATTTTTTTGAATCATTATGTTGAATACTAAACAATGCCTCAAGTTCAAAAAGACCCCTAGGAATCCAATTAGAACCTAATTGGACAACCTCACCTCCTAGAACATAGTCTTTACCATCATTATTTTCAAGCAAAGTAATGCAATCTATGCTCTGGTTCTCATGATGGTCTAGACATTAAATGAACCTTAGAATATCTTGGTCATCCTAAAAAACCTTCCAGTTTTATATGTTATCTGGAACAACTGGTCTTGTCTTGAATTCTAGTATTGATACCCCATGTAGGGTCTGATCATCAGTTTTCAAAGAAACATTTGCTAAGAAATCAGCCATTATATTCTTGGAGCTTTCTATCTAGCTTATATCAAAGGCATCAAACTTTTCAATTTGATCCCAAATAGCATATATATACATTTTTAATCTATCATTCTTTACTGCATATTTAGATCTAACTTGGGCTACCAATTCAGAATCACCATAAACCTTTAAATATTTAATTCCATGTTTGATGGCAATTTCTAGCCCTAAAAACAAAGCCTCATATTCTATAGTATTATTTGTACATTGGAAGGCTAATAAAAAGGAATATTTGAAAGTTGTACCTGATGGAGACACAAGTAATACACTTGCCCCTGATCCTTCTTTTGAGCAAGCTCCATCATAATACATTTTCCACAATCCATCACTTTGTACACTTAACTCCTTGACCAAAGGATCAATACTCTCATTCTGATAATAAAGTCCACTCCTCTGTACCCTAAAATTTTCCATATCCATATCAATGCAACAATTAATGTTAGTGTCTTCGAATCTTTCTATCATGTGAGGAGTCCTACCCTCTATTGACACCTTAACATTATCTCCAGCAATGTTGAAAGTAACATATGATAAATCACTTTGTATACTACCTCCCATTGAAGCACTCCACTTTCTTGATAGCAGCATCCCATAATGTGGTGGAATATCAACAACAAGAACATTCATAGTCATTACCACATCAGGACATATAGCTAATTTATAAGATAGCCTCAATGGTACGAATCACAAGGACTTCTCTAGAGTACATTGCTTGACATCTCCCATGAGGAGTGTCAACCTGTAACCCCATAGACCTCATAATTTCCATTGGCATAACAGTATTAGATGCTCTTGAATCAATCATACAATTTTTTAGCATCCTTCCATTATTTATCAGTGAAAGAAAAAATGGGTCAAAATTTTTTGGGGAAGAAGTTGTATTCAAGAAAATTTGAGGAATCTCAGAGGTTAATACTTCAACTTCCTTCCCTTTGTTAATTGGTTTCTTGTCAACATTTTTTTGATTTTGGACCTTCATTAAGGGCACATTGTTTAATAATGACAACACCTTTTCCTTTTGTTCTTTGATTCTCATCATCTCTAGAAATGGCACCTTCACAGTCATTTGAGATAAATAGTGACCCATATCTACTGGAGTATATTTCACATCTGAGGATTTTGATTTTTCAACAGTAATATTATTTTCCTCAATATGCACATTCAGAGTTGGTTCTTTTAGTTTTCTATTTTCTATCTTAAGAGTAGAAGTACTTATTTCTTCCTCTTTTGATTCTTCTTCTTCTACAACATTTGGTTCTAGGGATTTTGTTACAATTTTGACCTTAGGCTTGTTTGCATTTTCCCCAGGTCCTTCCTTCTTCTACACATATTTGGTGTCTATATTGTTTTCTTTTCTAATGACACCAGATGGCTGACTACCAATACCACCAACTACTCTATTTCTCAAATAGTAGTTGCTTCTAGCTTTGTTCACTAAATTTACAGTAACCCTAGCTTTCTCTTCATCTGAAGCTTTTCTAATAAGTGGAAGATCCTGATTGTTTTGAGCATAACATCTTATATGGTCATTAGTTTCCTCTGCCTCACTATCTGATAAAATATGTTGATGATGATTTTCTACACACCTTTGTGAACTATAAGAATCATGATTTTCAATTTCACTGTCTGAATCTATATCATGACATGAATAAGAATTTTTCATATTGTGATCACATTGTTCATTTTCATCTTTTCCTTGTTCTTCATTTGTTTTCAAATTGAAGGAAACAATACAAAAATTAGGGTTATGTGGGGCATCACAAGATTCACACTAGAAATCATCATTGCATAAGTGGACAACATTATTGTGCAGAGGATCTGGAGTTCTATCATCTAGTTTCTCTTTTCTGAGTGGAACAACAGGCTTTCCATCCTTGAACTGAGTTCCATAAGGATGGTTTTGCATTCTACTCTATGGATTATAATTTTTATTATAAGAAGTCCTATTGTTATGAGGAATCCTGTATTCTTTATACTCTGGTTCTTTTTGGTTACTCCTGCTAAACCTTGAATCATCTCTTCTATTTAATTTACCAGACACCCTTATGTTCATTTCAATATTTACTACTATTTTATAAGCATCAGTAAGAGTTCTAGGGTTTTTATCCCTAAGAGAATACCCCATTTTAGAATCAAAGGCATTTAAATAAGTTGCTAGACATACCTCTTCATCAAGTCTTATCTTTTGAAACAATTTGTGCATTGCTCTTTGAAATATGGCATTAAACTTAGTGACCTCTTCATTGTAATTCTTTTTGATGTTATTGAATTCATTCTACAAGAATCCCTTGTTTGTCTTGTCACCATACTGATCTTTAAATAACTCAATCAACTCATCCATGGAAGCGACGGAACCATTAGAAAGGATCCTAAACCATTCTCTAGCATCCTCTAATAGAGACTGAACAAAAAGCTTTATTAACACATCCTCATGAGTGATATTTAAGTCATCAACAAAATCAATGAATTTTCCTAAATGTGTTTCACAAGAAAAAATATTATTACCTACGAACTTTGGGAGCTTTTCTCCTATATCACCCACATATTTTGGAAATGTATTGGGGTATCCAAGTATACCAATGAAGTTAAACTTTTTGTACCTTTCAGTATGTAATGGTTTTCTTTGAAAATTATCATCATATTTAAAAGTAGTGGCTTTTTGTTTAGATTTTGTTGTATTCTCTGTTCCAGCATAAGAATATTTAGAAGACTGCAAAAAAATTTATTTTCTTCTTCATTTCAATTGTTGCGGCCTCCATTTGTGTCTTTTCTAACATTTTTTCCATGGTTTCTTTTTCAATTCTTAATTTCTCAAGATCAATATCCAACATAGACATTTTCTCTATTATGATCTTGTGAACCTTAGGCTCTTCATTTTTGCTTTCAGTCATTTTTTGCTTACCTCTATCCTTGTCCTTCTGTGAACAAGAAGATTTATGAGTAAGTGGTATTTCTTGGTCCTTTTGAGACCTTTCTGTATTCCTTGTAGTTTGATATCTTAAAGATCTTCTTTTAATTTTGTCAACATCTTTCTTTTCATGTTTTTTCTTTTTTCTAAGCTCTTTTTCCCTTTTCATCTATTGAATAAGGGCAAGATGTTTCATGATGAGTGCCTCTTCTCTAGAAATCTCATTAGAGGGACCTTCCTCAAATTCTAAACTGACTGTATTTTTTCCTTCCCTCTCACTTGAAGTGGAAGAAGCTATAGGTGTTTCTAATACTTTCTCTGTAACTTCTTCATATTCTAAAGTATTTCCATCATGAATGGACTGATTGCTAATTATTTTTCTCCTAGTATTACTTTCTTTTCTTCTTAGAGGAGCTTCATCTATGTTGTCTTGGTTTATTTTCTTTCTCCAAGACATTTCCATTTTTGAAGTTGAAGCAAATCCACCATCTAATGGAACGTCAGCATTCCTTCTTTCTTTTGATCTAGTATTCATTGTGAAAGATAGTTTCTTAAATTTTTATTGATCTCAGAGATTTAGATTTAGATTCACCACCTAACAACCATTAGAGATGAATGTACACTTAACCAAATAATCTTTGACAACTATAACTAGTTTTAATTGAATAAAAGGTCTTCACCAAAAATTATGGAATACTCTTCCCCAATGGAGTTGCCAATTTGTTAGGGTTTTTTCTTGCAGGGCCTCTAAAATGCTTGAAAACTTGATTAACTCTATGAATCCCAATGCCTTAAAACTCTGAATCAAGCAAGAGAAAACACTAATTGATGAGGTATTCTGATAACACTGGGGATACCTATTATCACCTCCTTCTTTTTTGAGATCCACTGACTCAGGCAGGTTTTACCTATGATTGATTACTGACTTAACAGTATCTTTAGAGTGGATTTTTACTTATGTGTTGAATGCTTTGTTTATCATATGGATAGATAGATAACAACACATATAACTATGATTACTCTTTAACAATCCAAATCATTATCTTGATAATAACAGACACCAACATGATAAGGAATTTCATTCTTCTTTCCTTTTATAATTCTTATAAATTTAGGAGGAATAACCTACTTTACTTTCTCTCTAAGAACTCAACAAACTCAAATTGTAAAATCTCATAGTACAATTGATTTCAAATATATGCTCTTTGTGTAAGTGTGATTGATTTTGAATAGTTTTAAATATTTGGATGATGATGGATCACTTAACAGGTTCTAGACCAGTGCCTATCCTTGGGCAATAGAGTCAAAAGATATAAATCGACAGAAATAAACAAATAAGAATACTATAGGATTCCTTACAACCTACATACAACACTGGTAAGGTGCCTTACAAATTACCTTGTCATTCCCACAATGCTGTATGAAATTGTCAATCACTATTGTACTCTCTGAAATTACTCACAAAATTTAATTCTCCCCTTAGAAGAAGCTTACAAATAATTAGATAGCTATCTTATAGCCAATATGTTTAACATGCCTTACAAATTAGACATAAAAGAATACATACAATAAGCAAAGAGACAACAATAATATAGAACAAAGTTGCATCGTATTTTATTCATAAATTTATGCTTCAGTACATATAAAGGCTAAAAGATCAAAAAAAAAACACAAAATGAAATCTAGAAGTTTGGCTTGCAATTATATTTTTGTCTCTCTCAAAAATATTACATTTGGTCTATTTATATGTCTAAACCATCTTGGAATCTTTAAAAAATGGATGCAACAAGCTACGGATGGTTTAAGAAACCTAACCCAAAAAATGCAAAAAAAACAAACGAGAAGAGTGACCCAAGCGGTGGAAAGACAAAAGTAGAGGACGAAATCTGATCTGCTCCTTGTCTTTATGTGATCCTTGACACCTTTGGTTTTCTTACTCCCAGGATAGTTTCTAATATTATTTAATTATGACTAACCTATCTGTTCTCCAAGAAACAATGTGTCAGATCCTAAAACATTCTTTTGTTCGTCAAAAAGTCAATTATGGCAGCATTCTTTTTTTTTTGTCTTTATATGGACTTTGGCACCTTTGTCTGATTATGTTTAGGATAGCATCAAATGTTTGCATTGAGATCAAGTGACCACCATTACAGGCTAGCCTACACTTGTCTTTTATGATTTCTAACCTTCCTATGCTCTTAGATCAGGTGCCAATTGTCCCCTTTTTCATTCTTCATCCAAGACATCAACATCCGTTGCAACAACTTTATTTTTCTTTGGATTTGTCTTCAGGTCCCATGCTGCCACATCATCTTTTCCAGGCTAATTAAAGCTCTGAATGCTTTGTAGTTGTGCCTTTTACCTCTCCCATCTGACATCAGTTATGCTTTTAACAACCACTATGAATTTATTGATGTCAGTCTCTACCTTGAAACCTTCATCTAAAATCTTATTATAGCTTTCCATATCTAAATTTGAATCTGAAATAAATGCCTCTTTATTAGGCAGCACGCTATCAAATTCACTTTTCCAAATCTCCAAGGCCTTGATATGATCATCTTCTCCTTTGATTGGAGGAATAAACCGACTAAAATTTGATCCCAAGAGGCTGATCTTTGCCTCAATCTGATTTAGCTTTCCTTTGAAGAAAGGTAAAGCCAAATTTATTTTCTCAACCTCATCCCCCACCTCTACCACAATCTCTAGTAGATCTGGCCTATGTGGTTGTAAATAAGCCAACTTTTCAAATAGTTATACCTTGCTTGACCAAGTGGTGAAATAAAGGTTCAAAATGGAAATGTGCCCTGTCACTTCAGTATGTAAAGGAGATAATTTATTGTATGCATTTAGGACTATATCAGCCTTATCTCTTAGGATATCAATCCTATGCTGAAGTATATTCAAAAATACATTTATGGCAATCTTGTTATCCATTTTGGCCATATCCTCTATTTTTTCTTCTTCCTCTGTCTCAAATTTTTCCCCTGTATGTAGAGGCTGCTCTGAGGGTACATATACAACTTCTGGCTTTTCTAGCAATTGTTTGGTCAGTTCAACAATTACCCTATCTTGTTCATGAATCTTTATTTGGCATAATTCTCTGTCCTTAGCCAGAGCACTAGCCTCCTCTATCAGGATACCACATTTTTAAGACAATTGCTTTGTATTATCCTCATTCAAATGTTCCCAATGTGTCATTATTTCGGAAATCTATAAATCACCTGTGTTCTGAATTGACCATACCATTTGGTTCCCCACCATACTCTTGAATATTTAACAATTGTGGCTTTCGGTCTCTAGGACATAGACTGCACATGGAAAATGCTTGGGAATTTGGATTATATCTGAATCCTTTGATCATTTCACCAATCTGGATCTCATTTGTCAACTTTAAGTCTGATTGCTTTCTTATTTGGTTTATTATAAATGCTGAGGCTAGATCCCAGCCTTCAGTAAGCAACATTCCACTGTCCAAGACTAATTTCCTGGCTTCTTCAAGATTAATATCCTCAGTTTCAGGATCATATGTTTGTAGAGATAAAAGGGCCTCATTTGTCATTACTTCCTCACCAGCTAACTTAAACTACTTTTTGACCTCTTTCTGCTTAAGACATCTGAGGAAATCTTTAAATTCATCAATTTTTATGAAATTGTCATTCTTTAAAAACTCTTATTGATAGATCAATCTCTCATCTATACATGTTCTCAAAGGCAACTCTTTGTCCTCTTCCACTTCTTGCTGTAGTTGTTTCCCTTTTCCTATTTCTTTTCTCAAATTATGATCATAGGCCCTTTTACCAAGAATAGGAGCACTTACTCTATCTCTTTTTCCTTTCTCTTCTCTCATAAGTTTGAGCATGAGAAGACCAAACAAGATCAATCTTTTGCCTCTTTAGGGCAGGCTCATTTGTGCTCTCCAGCTCTGTTTCCTTGGTTAAATCAATGGTGATCATTTCACCTACTGTTGTTGCTTACATTCATTGCCTTGTGATGGCTGATCCATTGGAGGTAAGCCTGGATTTGAGTATCCTCCATCACTATTCTCCTCATACTCTAAATCAAATTATTTTGGCTCTTCTTGCCCTTTTCTTTTTACAGCTAGGTGATCCTCAATTTGTTCATAAAGGGTGTGGTGGTTGTTTAACATAGCTTTAATTTTATCAAAATAGGGAAAATCAGGGAAGAACCCTCCAAATGCCACTCCTTTCCTCTTCACTTGTTATTCCAAGTCTAATCATTATTGGATTTTGTCTCTTTTCAGCTTTACTTCTCCTTCATCAATGATATTTCTTGTGGCATCTTCCTCCACACATTAACCATGTAGATAAGTGTTAGGAATGGTAGGGGTAAGGAGTTTCTTAGCTCTTGGAATAAAATCTTCTGTATCAATATACCTGTATAGGGAAACACCCATCTTGTAATCATTCTTCTAGTTGGTCACTAAGTCAAGGGCCTTCTTTCCAATTGTAAATTGATATATTTTGAGCTATCTAGGGGTAAATTTCCCCTTCCTATGAGGTGCAAGGTGTTCCCTATCAGTTAATATAATCTGCCATATGAATTCCATTGCAGCAATTCTGGTTGGTACTTGATATGGTAAGATATGAGGAGGATGAGAACATCCATAGACTCTAATCATTGTAAAATTTCTCTCCAAATAGAAATCACCCCAGTTATGGTCTCCCTCCCATTCTTCTATATACTCACAGGGTCTTAGCAATTGTAACACTTTCATTGGGAGCCTGGTCCTATTCACACCTAGACTTTGCATTAATGGGTATACTACCCAATTCTCAAATTCACAGAAGTCATAGTGTTTGGCAATGAAGTTCCAAATTTTAATCCAAATCTGGATAGGGTTAGGCTAGTTGTAATATAACTGCTAAGGGTTCAAATTTGGCAAATCCATGATATTATAGTTGAAATGCAACAATAGATGCATCAAAATTGAATAATGCAAGAATCTAGGATCCTTCTCCTTCTTTTGAATGACAATAAATCTATCATGCATCCCATTGATGATATACTTAATGTAGTCAATGTTGGTGTTGGAATGTACATCTTGCAAGTCCAAGACCATCATTAGAATACCAGAACCAACTCTCGTAGCTCCTCCATCCTTTCCCAGCACTCTGTATAGGGCATATGCAATGTATTTCATATAGAAATTTAAATCCTTGTAACAATAGGGTGCAGTTCTTGGTATAGGGGCAATATGGTCTCTGACCCCACTAAGGATGTGCCTCTTTATTTGAATCTTAACCACTCTAGACTGTAACCTATACCTTTCCTCTTGTCTAGGGAGGTCTATCTCTATGGACATTGTGTTGTATAAGCCAAAAGCTTTCATGAAAGAACTTCTATTCAAGGCTAACAAGAGAGTGACGACAGAAAATCAGGTTCAAATGAGTGCATTCATAGTGAAAACCCTTATAAAATTTGAACATAATCACTTTTGATATGATTGGCTCCCTTTAGACATCTCAGCTACTTTTCCCACTTATTCATTAATTCTTTGCATTCCTATTGGTTGATGACTTTGACAATGTCATGTCAGCAACTACCTTTACTCTTTTTACGCCTTAACTATCATTTTCCTTATTTGGCAACCATGTGACTATGCATTGTCTCCTTATCACTGAAAAAATATCTTAACCTTAATTTCTTTCCAAGACCTGGCGACAACTTGTTTTCTGACTCATCACTATCTTGATCTGATTTGGAGACTTCATGACTGTGGAAAATCCAAGTCGCTGGACACTTTGCCTTAACCCATGATTTGTTCCGTGACACCGTGAGCATAGCCTTTATCTCCATGTCTCCACAAGATATTTAAAAGGTTAATATTACTTGGAGACTTCATGACTTATAGAAATTGCTAAGTCTCATGACTTTTAAAGGAATATTCTTTTATCTCAAAGACAACCCGACTAAGGTGAATCGCTAAGTCTCATAATAAAATGGAATATTCATTCAGTATTAAGAGACTAGGTGACTAATCTTAAAAGGCACATGACTTATTTCATGGTCTAAGCTTCCAAAAAGGTAACTCAAAAATATATACTTGATTAACATTTCTAGGGTTTTTGATATTTTTGCACACAATGAAACTTAAGACATAGGATTTTTACTACTTCACTGTCCATTTTGACCTTAAAACATGGAACTTTCTAAGGGATTTCACAATTTCAAACATGCTTTCAGCATTTGGGAAACTCTCAGTCATGAGGACATCAAAATCTTTAGGGTAAACACCACACCTGGAAAAACAACCAACACATCCTTCTCTTCTGGTGAGAGTGAAGCTACAAAATGTATAATCTTGGGGTTGTTTGGTGTGCCCAAGTTGATTTCCTTGGTCATTTCAATGAGCAATTTTGACTTCTCCTTTGGAGGGGGTATCTCTAGTCCTCCAACCTCTGGTGCCTCAAAGAGGTTTTCACCCTGGGATATGTCCTTTGTTTTTACTTTTGCATGGTCAACTAGCACCTTTTGGTTTTCACCAGAGGACCTATTCTTTTTATTTTTTTCTTTTTTGATTTTATCATTTTCAATTTTGCGACTGGAAGACAAAGTTGACTCCCAAAAATATGATGTAGCAACAAGGTCAATGGAGAGCCTTGCTTTGTGGTCGCCAAATGGCATGCCCTCTTGGAGCTCAAAGAATTCCGCTATTGCTTCATCATTTTCAAAGCAATCCAAGCTCGATGATCCTTGCTCATCCCAATCAATAAGTTTAGGGTAGACAAGGGGGATATCATCATCAGTGTTGTAGATGTTTTCAAGGCTAGAGGTAAAGGCAAAGATGTAAATATCAATTTCTTTATAGTCGGAGACTTCATGCACTGAAGGTTCAGGACTGGGATCCTAGAAAATTCTAGACCAGGGATCAAGATTGGTTGTTGGAGGGGGAATTGTGTTAACATGTTTGCCTATGGTAGGTAGGTCTTGAGGGTAAGGGAAGACATGGTCAAGCTCAAAAGAATTGGAGGAATAGGACATCCATTCCCACTCATTTAAATCAGTAGTGTACTTAGAACGGGGAACCTCAGATGCCTTTTCATTGTTTGAAACATCCATGTTTTCACATAAGGCCATTTTGGCATTCGAAGAGCCAGTTCATAATGGTTTTAATCCAATTCCCAGATGAAGGGGATAGACCTTTGTAGAAAGGGGTTCAACAATGTCTTTCTTGTGTACTCCCAGACCACTATGACCATCATATCCTTTTTTCTGCATGAGTGTGAACCCGGGCCCCTATCTTTCAATGGGTATCTCAGTGGGCTCCTGTTCTTGTTTTTGTTTGTCTTGGAAAATCTAGCTGGATGCATTGTCATATACATGATCTTCTTGCAAACCTCCCCACAGACTGAATGTAGGTGAGGGCATAACCTTCATGGTAGTCTTGACTGGTTGTACTTGCAATAACTTTTGTTTTCCATAAGACTTCAGGGAGAGAGGGAGCTTCCAAATATGAAAGGCTTGCGCCATGGTATACTCTCCACACCATTTATCTTCAATCTTCATCTTTCCTTTGACCATTTTTTCAAGGGTTGTTGCATCAACATATTTGGAGGAATTGGATGGAGTAGCTTTGATGTTGGTAGGCACCTATTGTGCGGACCCTTCTCTCAGATTAGCACAAAATTGGAAAGGGTTAGGATCACCTGGGACGGTGATCTCAGCTCCATTATGAAATAATTTCAAACATTGATGGTACATAGTGGGAACCGCCTTCATGGCATGGATCCATGGGCGTCCTAAGATCATGTTATAGGGCAAGTCCAGATCTAGGACTTGCAGCAATGTGTTTTCAGTAACCGAGCCAATTCTAATGGGTAGTATGATGAATCCTTTAGAAGGACATTCAACGTCATCATATGCCTTTATTGTGATTCTCCTAGAAGGATCAATGTCACTCTCATTGTAACCAAGATCAAGAATGACCTTCAAAGTGCAGATGTTAAGTCTTGGACCACTGTTTATCATGACACACTAGATTTTCCCATTATGGACAAAGACTTTGAGATGGAGAGGGTCATTATGGCCAAGCCATTTGTGTGGAACCTCATCTTTTTAAAATGTGACATGCTGGGATTCAAAGAAGTGCCCCATCATGAACTGAAACTGGTTAGTGTCAATGTTGGTCAGAATAGTGGACTCTTTCAATGCTTTTTCAAGGACTTCCTTGTGCTGGGGGGATGTGTGCAGAAAATCAAGGATTGATATCAAGGCAGGGGTCTTACTTAGTTGGTCAACAAGGTTGTAACCTAAAGGTACCTTGGGTTTAGATGGTGCACCAGACACAGTAATCTTGGTACGACGGGTAGTGACTGTGCATTGCAGGTTACTATCTCAGAAGGTTAGAGTGGACACATGTGAATCGACCTTAGAGAAACAATTGATGGTATAGTCATGGTTGGTCTGAGTATAATTGACATTGTTCTTGGAATTTGAATTTGACATAGAGGCATTTCCCTTTTCATGATCCACCAAAAGTTTTGTGAAGATAGTATGGTCAATATTGGAAGATCCCACCGTGGGTTCAACTTCAATCACGCCTTGATCAATAAGGTCTTGGAATTTATGTTTTAATTGGTAGTAGGAATTGGTTCTGTGTCCCTTTGTTTGATGATAATTTCAGTATTTTTTGTCGTCCCACCAAGAGGGTTTCACTGTTATAGGATCGCGGATCTCAAGTAATTGAACGTAATTGTTTTTCAATAATTTTTGCAAGACCGAACGGAGTGGTTTACCCAATGGAATGAACTATCTTTGTGGTCCATCTCTATTTCTTGGCGGTCGACGCTGCCAATTTTGTTGTGTGTTGTCATTTATTTGTGCTTGAGGTTGTGTTGGAGCTGGCGCTAGAGGCGGTGCTTGAGTTATTGTTTGTGTGTTTGTAATAGTAGGTCCTTTGAGTCTCACTTTCTGTTGTGTCACATTAACTGTATGTGCATCGACAACGTTGTCAATTGTGACATTTTTATTTTGAGACCAAAATTTTGGCTTTTCACTTGAAGTGCTTGCATTCTGATTGTCCTTGTTGATTTTTAATACTCTTTTTTCAATAAGAGCATCTTCAATGTCAATCCCTTTTTTCATGAGCTTTTAAATGGTACTTGGTCATTTAATTTTGAGCTTGTACATCATCTCTGGTACCAAATTTTGGATAGATAATCATATTTATTGTTCTTATGGCACATCAAAAGGGCATAGACTCACAAAATTCCTCCATCACAATAGGAAGGTCATAAAGGACTCTCCAACCTTTTGTTTGGTTGTGCATAAGTCAGTCAACATAACCTCACTTGATATGTTGAATGCAAAGTGAGAGATGAATTTGTCTGCTAATTCTTTCTAAGACTTGATATTGCTAGGTAATTTAGAGTACCACTCCATTGCTTGACCCCCAAGGCTTCAAGGAAAGAGTCACATGAGGTATGTTTCTTCATTGTGAACCTCAATGCAAGAAGTATAGAATTCCCGAATGTGATCGATTGAATTATATTTTCCTTTGTATTTCTCAAACTTGGGTACTTCAAAATTCTTGGGAAAAGGAGGCATGTAAATGCTTGAATCGAACAGATTAGGACATAGGTATCATTCCATATAGAGTGTCTTTGTGTCCTTGAACTCTAGATCATTTAGTTTCTTTTGCAAGCGTTGGATTTGTTGAATCATGTCTTCATTCTACAAAGGCTTCACAACTTTTTTACGTGTATCAGAACGATATGTTCTCTTAGAAGCAATTGAACGTCGACTATATTCTAAGGCCCCATCTAGTTCTGATGATTCAGACAAGATGTCATGGATTAATGCCACATGTTATCATGCATGTTGTTGAGGATCTTCCACATGTTGCTGATTTATTGGTGGAAGATTTTATTGTCGACCTTGTGTCACATAGTATAGTTGAGAAACTTGTTGTTGATATCGTGGTGCATATTGGTGTTGTTGAGTTTGCCCCACATGTTGTTGTTGTTGTGACACATTTTTTTTTTGAGCAACATATGTTTGTCACTGTAGAACATATGGTTCTTGAACATGTTGTTGAACATGTTGTTGTCGTTGTTGTTGAGCATACTCTTGTTGTAAAGCATGTTGCTATTTCTGTATGTACTACTATTGTATAGCATGTTGATATTGAGTATATTGTTGTTGTAGAGTGTTTTGTTATTGTTGTACATACTGTTGGATATGTTGTTGTTGTGGGTGCACTTGTTGCACCTTTAGACCTTGCACATTTCGGGTGTCAGGATGGGATTCTTGACCCATAGACATTGTTGGTTGTTGTATGTTATGATCTTGTTGAAATCCAAGTGGTCCAAGTATACCATCAAGATGTGCAGTCTTATGTTTTGTTGGTTGTGCTTGAGACATCATGTTAACTTGGGCTGCAAATTGTAGTTGCACTACATCCACAAGTGGTGCTTGTTGAGCTGCTTGGGTTTGTTTCACTTGTTGTGTTACATGTGCTTGTTGAGTCACCTTAGGTAGAATTGGTGTAATATCCACAAGGCTTTTCTTCTTTTGATCCTGCAATTGATTTGGTATAGTTGTGGTAGTCACATTAGATACATCCAATGTGTGTACCCTTGGTGGTTCATTAAATGGTCCTTTGGACATTGTTTCATTTGAAGTGCTTCCTAAGAATGTTGTATGTGTTACAAAAGGAGGACCACTTGGTTGTGTTTCTTCAAAAGGGGGTACATCTAACATTCCCCAAGGAAATGCGAAAATCTCATTTGATCCTTTTGGAAAGCAATTCTTTAAATCAATCTTCCATGTTCTTTTAGGACCTTTTTTAGGGATTTGTGTAGCATCCACCATCTCAGGAGGAGGGAGTGCTACCTCTTCAAATAAAGGATAATCCAATGGTATATACTTTTCCTTTGGAGGAATATCGACAGTTAAATCATTTTTCTATCATTTTTGTGTTACCACCATAGTTGACTCTTCGAAGGGTTGTTCTCACTTTTCTCTATCTTAAACCCCTAAGGCTTGATTCTCTTCAAAGTAGATGGTGGGGGATTTTGATATTCTAAGAATAATTGAGGATTTGCCTTTTGAAACACTTTGATATATCATCTCGGATCTTGAGTCATGAGATACGTTAATATCTGCTGATTTTTTTGTTCTTAATGACTTCATCAATTTCCTCTTTAGGTAAATATTTGAAGGAAGCAAATGTTTCATGTCAGTCTCCAGAATCTGAAGAGGGCCTTGAGGCATTTCTAGGATCTTGATTATCTTGTGGTGGTGGAGGAGGTCAATAAGATCCAAATTCTGTGTTTGGCATAGGTTGTTGTTGCAAATAATTGGGTTGGACTTGATTGATTTGGATAGTTTGTTGGTATTCCTCCTCAGGTGTAGGGGGACACTACCTTGGCTAGGTGGCAAAGGTAAAAAGATTTGTTCAAAGGTTGGGGGAGGTCCCCAGTGAATAGTGCCAAATTTTGGTGAAGTATTTGAAGGATATCCCATGTTGCATAGATCATTGCTTGGAGTTGTACTAGGGATCATCTATGTAGTGATAGGTCCTTAAGGAAATGTGACATGTCTTGGGTCATGAAATGTTTGATGCACTTCTTCCAATAGTTTCATGGTGATTAGGTCAGTTTGATTATGATATGAAACACCTTGTCTTGGATCAAAAGGTAGTTATGGTTCTGGTTGTGATGTAAACATAGGTAGATGAGGATCTTGTTGCCTTTTCGATGCTTGAGATCTTGTGAAAACTGGCATGATTACTATATGCAAATGCAATATTTTTTTGGAATTTTGTAATTTTTGGAAATGCAACTTTGGAAATGCAAGGAACTTATGGAAATGCAATCTAATGTTTATGCAACTATGTTTTTGGTTTTTGGACTTTAACAATTAATCTTTTGAAAGGATACAAACCTAAGAGCATAACGTCATGAGGTTGAATAAGAATCTTGACTTAAAAAATAGGATTTTGGGAGAAGGGACAAGTTTGATAAAAAGGCTTAGGTCAAATCCATTATGAAAAAGGTGGAATAAGACCAATTGACAAGGGTAGGGGGTTTTAAATTTTGGGACAAAAGGGGACCAAGTAAAGATCCTATTTTCAGTGCCATCAATAAATGCTCTATGATTTGGATACTTTCTAGGATTGTTTGCAAAGTTTTTAAGGAGGATCTAAAATAAGCTATTTATGCAAGAGGACTATGATTAGGACTTATGCAAAAGGGACTATAATGAGGATTGAAATGAGGTCTATAATGCAAGGGACTTTGAAATGCAAATGCAAGGAGATTAGGTCATGAATATGCAATATGAAGGCTATCAAGCATGCCAAAAAAAGTTCCAAGGGAGAAGTTCAAGCTTCCATATGTTTATTCAAAGACAAGGTTTGTTGTGACCATTTGATTGTTTTTGAAGATTGATTTGGAAAAAGTGTTCTTTAAGGAGAGTGTTTTTTAAAGATGTTGTCATTTTTATTAAGGTTTGAACAATCACACAAGACGCGTCATTTAGAATGGTTATTGTAAAAATTATCAAACACACCACTTCCTAAGGATAGCAAGGACAATATCTATTGAATCCCCACTTGAACCGAAGTTTAGCCACACTTAATAATAGCAGACAACCTAGAAGCTTGGAGGTACGAGCTCCTCCTTATAGTGCACTCACTTCTCAGGCACTCCAAGCTTCAAGTCCCAAGGGTCATCACTTTCCAAGGGATTGTTGTCTCGACTAAAATCTGCAAAAGTGTGGGGTGTCTTAGTTTCTCTCCGACCTTCTGAGCCAATAGATAGAAGGTTTTTGGCTACTATGACATGGTGTTTAGTAAGGGCATCTGTTCGGGTGGTTATATGTGCGGCATATTAGCTCTGTTATGGAGGCCTCCCAGCCTACAGAAGTTACATTCCATAGGTTTTAACATACCACAAGGGTACTAAGGGAGATCTTCTTCCCAGTATAACACATTTAACACCATTCCATTGTGAGATTAATCACAATGACATCTTTTGTATCCCAGTTTGGATGGGCTTGGCTTTATCCTATTACCAGTTGGGCATCCACTCTCACTGGTTCTACTAAAGCACTTGGGAGGTAGCCACAGTAAAGGACTTGGATGGATTTCTCTTACACCCAAGATCCATAAAGGCGAGGGGAGAGGATATTTCCATACATTTCCTTGGATTTAAAAAATAAAAGATGCTTCAAGCATATGAATGAAAATGGCTCATTTTAAAGCATGAACCTGAAGTGTTTGCTAACTAGCAAAAACACACATGTGAAATTTTTAGAAAACACAAGGTCTTCTACATTGAAACCATTAGTAGTTTTTAGGATTCAATCTTCATACCACGATTGCCAACATGCTGCACAAATCATCAGTAACACAAAAATCCACTATCCTAAGTGCAGAAACAAGTATAGGAATGCAGAAATCCAAAAATTTGCTTGAAAAACACCAAATTTACCACATGCGCAGGGACAGGCTACCACTTGTGCAAAACCAGGGTACCACCTACATAGAAATAGACTACCACCTATGCAGCTTCTGACCCTCTACATAGCACCTGCAACCAAGTGCACAGCTACTGATAAGATGCCTAAAAAGAAGTAAAAACTTGCAAAAACAAAGGTTTTTTCCACATCTAAGCATGCAACACCATCAGAAACACAACTAGGGTTCATTATTTATGCCATTTAAGTTTATTTGAAAATATTTAAGTGAACTTGAAACCCTAACTAGCTTGCATGTGCATCAAAATGGTTTAGGAACACCTTAAGGACAAAATCAACATTTGATCCTAAACTAGTTTAAAGTTCATTTTAGGTACCCAAATTAGATGTTCATGTTCATTTTAGGTCCCTTATCAGTTTAAACAACTTGATCTTGCATGAAATATTCTATTTCCACCCCCAGTTAGGCTAGATTGGAAGATTGGTTGAAATTTGAAATAAAGCTTAATTGTATGAAACCCTAGACTGGATGAGGTTCATTTTAAGAGCCCAAATACAAATGTGAAAGTTCATTTTAGGCTTTGAAAATCAAACTGTGAGGTTCATTTACCATATTAGGGTTCATTAACCAAGTTTAGGATCCATTTTAGCCTTTAAATAGATAAAAAGCAGAAGAGAAAGCATGAGATGTAGAATAGCTTCCTAAACATGCAAAAGGTGATCCTAAACCCTAAATGAGGATCCCATATGACCAACTGCACAGCTAAGAAGCCATCTCCGCACCTTTAAGCTCCAAGTGCGCAGGTCTGGGCTCCAACTACGTAGGACTTAACCACCTACACAGAAATAGGCTACCACCTGCGTAGGAACAATGACCACCTACATAGCTTCAGTAACCACCTGCGCAGCTCTCTTCTGGAACCTGAAAAAGATGCAAAAACACAAAAATTTTATCAGTTAAGGTTGTTTCATGTTGGGTTCATCAAATGTAAGACCAAAAAAGGCATGAAAGCATATCTAGGAGATCACAAACCCTAAATAATATGCTAACCTATCTAATCTATCATGAAAGCCATTAAAAACAAGAGTTCACAAATATAAACCATAAAAACTCTAAGAACTCCCTTCAAATGATGCTCCCATGCCCTTCTTTCTTCTCCATAATGAGATTTGATGTGGCTCTTTGACAATAACAAGATTGCACAAAGAATTTTGAAAGCACAAGTTTGCAACGAGATTACTTGAAGATAGTGGTCTAACCTTGAAAGATTAAAATGCATCCCATTTTATAGAAAATGAGAGTCATTTAGGTGAGATTGCACAAAATCAATGCAAAAATGCAGATTTTGGTTGGTGAGATGTTAGGGAAGCATGATATGGGGGAGATCAAATAAGGAGATATTAAAAATATTCATGAAGCACCTTAATAGGGATGTGAATCCTCAATTAAGGGATATGATATTTAGGTAAGATTAGGAATCATTAATCAAATAAATAATTCAATATTCTCAATATTCCTCAAAATCAATAATTAGATTTATGAAATTATAAAAATCTCATAAATTGAAATTAGCCAATTAATTAATAAAAATTAATTAATTGTTGGAGACTTAGGAAAAAGGGAATAAATAAAGTTTATTTATTTATTCAATTATGACCTAGGTATAAACTATGGCTTATTCATCCAAAGGGGGAAATTAGTGAATTATAGGTTGAATTAAAGGTGTTGGTGTCGAATTGAAATGATTTTGATGATATTGATAAGGTTTAGGATCAATTTTGAGGGTTCTTGAATAGTTTAGGAAATCACGAGGCATCAATGAGCTTTGACAATGCGCCTGTATAATGATGATTGGAAATGATTGCAAAGCGCCAATGAATTTTGATGGCATCGTAAAATTGAAATTGAAATGGGGAAACATCGACAATCTTGGACAATGTTCCCAAAATAATGATGATCAGAAATAGTATTGACAAACGTGAACAACACTATTGAATTGATATTGATAGATTGATAGTGATAACACCGATGATCTTTGATAATGTTATCAAATAGCTGATTAAGGGGATACGAAGCATTGTTGATCTTGGACAATGCTCCTGAAATGATGACAAGATTGATCAAATTGAAATAGGGTTTTGATCAGTTTGGAAATTGGGTTAATTGGGCATCGATGATCTTGGACGATGCCCCAGAATGGTCAGAATGAGTCCAAACAATTCAAAAATTGATTAGGAATAGAATAGGATGGGTTTGAATTGATTTAGGAAGGTTTGAAATGGTTTAGGATTGAGTATGACCGTTTTAGGATCGAATAAGATCGAATAGGATCAGTTTCAGGTTGATCGGAAATGATTTGGAAAATGATTGATTTGGTAAAGAGAGTAGAATTGTTAGTAAATAATTGAATAATTTTGCAATATTCAATCATCAATGAAAGACACAATCTTTCCATATAATAAAGTTCATATGCGCAACATATAGGGATAATTAGGTCGCAAAACAACATTTTGATTGTAATGCTAAAAATGTTAAAACATGTAGACCAGTAGGCTCGAACCATTTTTAGGTGTCTACAAATATATCTACCAAGCTAAGTATTAAATAATTACTTTTATTGTGCAATAGCTCTTGGTGTATTAATTCAATCATTGAGATAAGTATGCCTTTGTAATTGGAATTAATGAAACTAGGGTTGAAGTACTAACATTATTGTTTTTAATTCACCATAAATATTAGTGTTTCACTTATAATATTAAGGCTTAAAATTGAATGTTAATATTAGGGTTTATGATTAACTACAAGAATAATTTGATCATTGAATTCAAATAAGTAAGGGTATGTAGAGAATAAAAGTGTATCAATCCCAATAGTAACACTAAATTTGAATCACTATGACTAGTATTAAACACTAATAATAATTGAAAAATACTTAGAAAAACATTGATTTAAAAAACCCTAATGTTGGCCATAAATATAAAATCCTAATATTAAGAGTCAATATTAAAGGGTAATATTACTATGTATGAAGAACAAGAATGAACAACATATTTCATATCTAATTAATAAAAGAAGACATGGAGGACCTTTAAATGTACCCATTGATAAATATTAACAATGATGTAGAAAATACTTTTTTTTAACAGGGCCATGAAAATACCAGATAAGCTTGAAAATAATTGTGCATTTTTCTTTGAGAGAGACATGCATATTTTGCTTTGAGAGAGACATGCATTTATGAACACAAATTGTAGTGTTCATAAAAACAAAATCGCTCAAACCTTTGGACCAAAAGCATCCACAAACACAAGTTCAGCTACAATGTACATATAAGAACCCACAAAATAGGAGTCCATATTAGAGTTAGATATGGTGGAAAAATATATAATTTTTTATATAAAAAAAGCTATAAATACTAATGAAAAAATAATAATCAAAGGTCTTCGTGAGGATTTATTGTTTCCTGAGTCACTTTAAATAACCAATGATATATGCAGATGATATTATAGTTAAAAACAAACTTAAAATCAAGGTATACCAACGAAAACAATACATAACATGACCATGCCCAAAAATGGAAAGTGGAGTCCTTGCGAGTATTAATTCTCACTTGGATGGAATAGTTGGCATGGAAATCGCCAAAACTTGTCTGTGTTGTAGCCTTTGAGCCTTCCTCTACAACCGATTTGAATCAAAGAATGAAAAAACTCCGAGTGAATGAATTCTCTAAAACTCCCCTCAAAACAAGGAAGTAAAAAAGGAATGACAACATAATAGTGGATAATAGACAGTGTTTCCATCATCGAAAAGTCATTGAGAGTGCTAAAAATTGGAGTCGTGCTCCGATTTTACTAGTGAATCACAAATGGTGTTTCCATGAACCTGTTCTGGTACCCAATGTCTTAACGACTAGAGAACACACACGAGACAAAACAATTAAGGTAAGCTTGAATGACAATAAGATAGGACCATTGAATGAGTTTGGGTTTTAAAATTGGGACACTTACGGTGGAAGTAAGGTGAAGTGACGCATAGTTAATGCTATTGCAAGGAAGAGAGATGGATCGTGGCAAGTCAAAAATGTGTCCATGTTGGTTTGAATGGTGGTCATGTGATTGAATTTCATGTAGCCACCATCACAGTTTTAGATGCGATGATGTGTATGATGAGGCAGGCCAATGCACATGTCGGTTAGTTTACCAAAATGGCCAAATTTGGACATCTTGGATACCAATGCGTGGAATACGAGGAAATTTCTCTTTTTTTTCAATATTTTTTAATGTTTTTTTCATAGACAACGTGACAGTCTATGTGGACAAGGCAATTTATTTTTTGGGGGTCCATATAGCACTCCACGTGGACCCTCACTCTGTGGTGTTTGTGTCCTTTGGTAATGAATGTGTTCTCACCTTCCAATAGCTCACTGCTCTTCTGTTGGGTTTGGAGGAAAGTGATATAGCATTCTTGTGTGTTGTTCTTGGCAGATCGGTGGCTGAGTTGCAAGAAGGCTTTGAAGATCGCACACTTGGAAGAGGAGTCGTGGTTAGAGAGTGGGCGCCTAAATTGCATATCTTGAACCAACCTTCCATTAGAGCTTTTCTTTCACATTGTGGGTGGAATTCTGTGACAGAAGACCTGTGGTTTGGAGTGCCTTTTGTTACTCTTCCAATGCAGTACGAGCAGCGCGTCAGCACGGCTTAAACATTGCACACTAAGCTTTGACTTAGTGTGTGGTGTTTGACATGGGTCCCATGGCCGGGCTTAACTGGCACATCCGAACTAGGTGTCTGGGTCCACTTTTAACCTTCGACGTGATATTTCCCGTTCACAGGTTTCTACCATTTTTTTCCACCTAACGTTCGTTCCTCCGCATTCGTCTGCTTCAAAGGATAGACGCCGTTAGAATTTGAATTTGCTGAAGTTCCCGCTCAGAAGTTGGAAAGTGTTTGATAGCATAATAATAAGTGGGCAATCTGATATATCTCAGCGATCACTGCTTCTGTGGTATGCCTATTTTCAGGGCCTTTCGTGCCTTATCCGAATGTTTTTTCTGCAGTAGATAGAAGACATTGGCATGCTCACGATGCAGTTTCCAAACAGGTTATCGGCATCCATCAGAGCATCCAACAGTATCAGAATAGGAAATGAATGCTATTTCTATTGATTAACAGAATCCCCGGATACTTCTTAATAGCTTGGGACAGATGGGCTTCCGAGCCAAACAGGTTTGCAAGTAATCGAATTCTAGGATTAAAGCTTTTCTCAAAACTTGAGCCAAGAAATCTAGGATTTCGAGTTATAATTATTGCCAGGTCTTCTCTAGTAAGACCTAATGTGGTGAGATGATCAATTTTGGGCTTCAGAAGATCAACATTAGATTTAAGGGTATTTGGGTGTTTTCTTATGACAGTCCTTACCTGGTGTGGAGTGAATCCCAAGTCTCTGAAGAGTTGTAGTACCTGTCGGGCTCTGTGAAGGAATTTGCGTACAGACAGGGGTACCTTGATCCTTCTGTGGATTGTTCGCAGTTGAGAGTCATAAATCACACACTCATTGAGTAGGAATTCAGTAATGTCATAGTTGAAGAGTTGTCCGCTTTTTCCTTCTTCTTGTGGGAAAGATTGGGTTGGGGATGCAGCATGATGCGATGATATTGAGGTAGAGAGTAATGAATGCTTAGAGGAAATAAGGCATGCAGATTTCCGT
>MU227662.1:262842-274145 GCA_018584345.1 Thuja plicata
TGTCACTAGCAATTGATGAGGGGTAAGAGAGGGAAGCAAACTAGTCACTTCAACCCCTAAAATCAAACCAAGAATTCAACTATTGGAGATGGCTCACCCCAACGCTTTTTCCATTATAATGAACAAATAGGGTGACATGGGGCCCTCGGCCTGATACCCCTTGAGGATTTGAAGAATCCTTTGGGTGGCTCATTCACCAAGATTGTAAACCTTGGAGTGGAGACACAAGAAAATATCCAACTACACCATCTTCTATTGAAGCCAAGAGCTTCCATGATTTTAGGAAAACATCTCCAGGCAACTCTGTCATATACCTATTACGATGTCAAGTTTGATCAAGATGCTAGATTTTCTTAAGGATTTATTAGAGTGAATTCTCCCCGGTACAATAATGATCCGATCTAGTATGGATCTCACTGAGATGAAACTCGTTTTCTCCTCTCAAATAATATCCTCTATAATGATTTTGTCATGTCTCAAATTTTTGCATCCATATTTTCCGAAGATACTATAGACTCTATGGACTATTATTGACTGTGTTTGACTAGTTAGTTACTTTGATTGATGTTAGTTATTGTATTAGCATGTTTATAGATAATGTTTGATTATCATGTCTTGTGAATCTCATCTTATGGTTATACTTTGATTATGTTATTATGCATCGTACTTATATGTAATATGAATGGTTGAATGTGAAAAGAAATGAAATGAAATTAATGAGTTTATTTAGTTAGATTATAGATTACAAATTTTTGTACTAACCCAGACTGATGAAAATTTGAGTGGTGTAGGTTGTGGACAGGGTTGAAGGCAAGAATGAGGCCCAAGTAGAAGAAGTTAGCTCTCTCGCAGTGGCAGGAATGATATAATTTTGCACCCACTCACTCATTTAGATGATTACGTCATTTTTTATGATCTTCTCACACTACTTCCAAATTTGCATGCATGCATGTTTGTGTGTGTGTGTGTGTGTGAGAGAGAGAGAGTGAGAGAGAGAGAGAGAGAGTAATCACATTTCTAACTTCATTTTCAAATAAAGGTTGTGAGTTTTTTTATTTAGTCTAAAAGTTTTTTTTTTAATAATTATAGTTTATTAACAATTAATTAAAATTGATATTATAATATATAAATATATAAATATATATATATATATACATATATATATACATATATATATATATACATATACATATATATACATATACATATATATATATATACATATACATATATATATATATACATATACATATATTCATATACATACATATATATATATATATATATATATACAATGAACATAAAATAAGAAATAATTTATTCTTACTAAATAGGCATATATTTGATAGCTGAGGTAGATTACATTTATGAATATTGTTCTGTTGTTTCCCTTAATTATTGAGAAGATGAACCACCAATTATTACCTTATCAAAAACTTTAGTAACCAACAACCAAACTTTATGGTTGACAAATAAATAAATCAAACAAGCTCATACTCATTGAACGGTGAAAATGTAAACTAAATCTCTATCGCATTTACAAAGGGAAGATGAAAAGAATTAATATGGGAGTTGGAGTTGGAATTAAAAAGGGGGAGAAGGGAGGGATTTACACAAAGAGGAAGAGAAGGAATAATTCATGAAAGAGAAAAATGATACCAATTGGAGAAAATAAGTTTTGCAAGGAGGCTGAATCCTTCATATCCAGGTTTCTCAATCTCCTTATCTTTCTTTCTAAAATAATTTTGATTTTGTACTATTTTCTAGGTTGACTGTAGTATGTATGCATAAATAATTATAAGATGAAAACTCAATACGTTCCAAAATAGCCGTAGATTAATTAGTTTCTTCTCATCAACCATTCTCAACCTGTTTTCTTGTACTTACTTCTGGTTTTTTTATAAAATGTCAAAAATGTCTATAGTGAGGCATATTTAAGGCTATCTCTATATGAGGTGTTTCTTTTTCTATGATTTTCTTAAGTCATCCACAACTCACGTTTCGCCTCAACCTATAAGAATTGTATATTATTTTACAAATAACTTTGTGGAGTGTGAAGCAATTATGGTAGGTATGCAAATGTGCAAGGATATGGTAATAACACAACTAGAACTAGAAGGTGATTCTCAGATCATTATAAATTCCATAATAAATAGAAAGACACCAAACTGGACACTAAACTCAAACCTAGAAATACTTTTAGGTCATCTAGACTCATTCATAGACACAGATTTCAAATACATCTATAGGGAAGGTAACAAAGAAGCAGATGAATTGGAAAACTTGGGGACTGATGGTTCTTACATCAAAGAATACCTAAACTAAAAATCAAAAGTATTCTCCCATGCATCACTTTAGCCCACAAAAAAAATTGTAATATGGATAGGTTAGGAATAATGGTGAGTCAACTTCGTGTTGTTATGTCTCTTTATAGAAGGATTTAAACATAGCTCCATATATTTCTATATTCCTTGGTTTGTGAACACACTGGGCGATGGAAGGACACAATGAAAGATTGTTACTAGCTAAGGTCTAGTGATTACCATAGAAAAAGAAAATTCATAGAGAAGGACTTAGGGTAAATGTAAGATGAAATATGTCCCAAGGTGAACATCAAAAAGAGGACTCTAAATTTTCCTTAGACACTATCCCTCTCTTACTTTTGAATAGATTAATAGGCAGTTTTAGGCTCTCAAATTTTATTAGATGCATTATTACATATTTTCAAATATATATAATTAATTTACATATCTATATAATCATAAATGGCATAGTTACATATAAATTCGATAAAAAGAATGCAAGAGCTTGCAGATATTGGAGTAGATGAGAACATCCTTACTGAAAACAATTAAAATTCACCAATATAACAATCATCTCATAACAATTTAACTAAAATACTATACTTTCTACTTTAATTCACGATGAGAAATAACAAATTAAATTTTTAAGGTCCTTCCCAGACTTCCCATTCACTTAACTTACATTGATTTAAGTATAGAAATATCTCTACCCGAGAAAATCTCTCTATTGAATCCAAGGCAAGATTTGGGAATATTTAGCATGAATCATGCCTGAAAACTATTTATGGGAAATCATCATTACAAGCAAAGGCATAACACTCATTAAAGACGTGATATGTTAACTCATCTGTACCATTCCAAGATCTTAACGCAATTTTTTTTATTTTCACATCATTCACACACTCATGGCAACTCACCCTTGTTAATCATCTCATGAGCATCTGATTTGTGTTAAGACATTTGACACACTTGATCCAACTAATAGCCCATCCTTGGAAACCACTTTATGAATTAAGTATCCTTGTCTTCCAGTGAAAAGCCTCCATTTTTTCTTCATCTAACAACCAAACTAAAAATGAGAGGAGACAATATAGAGTACAATGGATACCCCTGTGAGACTTTGATGCAAGAAGCGACCGAAAGAAGTAAAGAGGGAGGTAACTAAGAAAAGAGTAAAAGGTATAATCAATTTCAAACATCCACTAGTTATGGAGGCCACAATGAAGATTCTAGGAGAGGACTACTTAGGCAATATAGATAGGACCAGATCAAATTCTGATATTGCCTCAATGTTCCTTTCCATAACCATATTCTTTGAAAGAGACAAAAGGATTGTCAAGGATATCTGTGTGAATCTATTCAAAAAGAGCATATTATGATACATATACGTTCTCCTTGACAATATTTATGATGAGCTTATGATTCCCAAAGCCAGGAACTATGGGAAGGAAAATTTGGGGGACATTCCTATTCCAAAATATTTCATTTTATAGGTCAAAAATTGGGATGTCTTTGAAACTACCTTGGAGAGTAGAAGTCACAATTTGAACTTTCTGACTGGGCTATTCCACGTCAAGAACCCAGATAACCCAAATTGGTTTGCTAGATACCTAGAGGAAGAAAGGATTGAAAGCTAAGAGGAAGTTATGGAATGGGAAGATGTTGCATAGATTAACATTTATACTTACAGTGATAGTGAAGATGAAGAGGCAAACTGGGAGTGGGAGCCACCCATGGATGCAGGCCCATCAACATCGAGAAAAAATGCAAAGGATAAATGCAAGAGTATCAAAATGGGATAAGCCATAAATTTTTGAACAATCATCTAGTACTTTAAGTATGCTTTAGAATAGATTGTACTAAATTATTGGTAATGTCTCAATGCCTCTTCTGGTTTGGTCAAGTCACTTTTATACTCTACAAACTCGGATTATAATTTTCTCTTTAGCTGGTTAATAGTCGAAAGATACTACAGCTCAATATTTTGTTGACATTATACTAAGGAACAATTATAGATAAATTTATAGATATAAAAGAGAGGAATATGAATATTGTTAGCTTAGTAAAGTATTTAATTTGTCATAATCTTAGATTTATATTCCTCATCTTTATAGCAGCTAACTAATTCTCATGATTCCATACTTTATGGTTTCCTTTTTGTATGACGTTTTGGTTTTTTAACTCAACCTAAAGTGTGGAGTGGGCTTTTCTGGTTGGTCCCTTTAGTCCAAAATTAGGAAAATCTTTGCATAAGTAGTCAGAACAGTCCTCATAATCGGGTTGGCCCTATCTCTTGGTATCCACTAAATTTTGGAAGATGAAACAACCAAAGGACTCTTTTCTTTCATCTTTGCCTTTTGGGCTTCTTGTCCTTTCATTTCTGACTAATTTTCCCTATAGCCTATAATACCTCTTTGTTATATTTCAATTCTCATCTGATTCTCTTAGATTAGTCTTCTTCAGATGTCTACTCCAATTAAACTAAGAGGACCTCGGGTCCAGATTGCATTCGATACCCCTATTAGTGGATTTAGGTTGAAAAATATCATGTTTTCTTCCCACTTTTTGGTAGTTTGATCTGTGTATCGTATCCTTGGAAGAGATTTCATCATTAACAATGAGAGATATAGAGTCAACTCATATATCCCTACACTATTCCTAGCCTCATCCCTGCAAGTAGACCTGGATAAGACTAGTATTGATATACTTTGTAGAATATTATTCAACAATGTCTATCTAGGAGACTTGGATAAGGTTATTTCCAATATCAAAAGTGACCTTACGATTATAAAGCCATGCTTTTATAATTCTCCTATAGTTGGAGGATGACCTGCCCCATCTTATCCAACCCTCCTCACTGGAGACTTGGAATCCCTGATTAACTAGACACCTATTGTCAGAAGGAACCTAGACTTACTTTTTCACTTCTTTCATGTTCAAATTCCTCCATCTACAAACTGAATTGACTCATTCATCCTAGAGGACCAAGTGGGCTCCTGGGAAAATGATTCAGAAATGAATTTAAGCACATAAATTCAATTCCCAATTGACATAGGAATGTCAATGAACTTGAGTCTAACTCGCAGTCTTAATTTGGTTTCTCAAGGTTAAAGGCTTTAGGTTGCTAAGACTTCAAAGGGCTTCGATCAAACTACTAAGAGCTTTTAATGCTTGTATATGCTCAGTATAAAATGTCAGTTCTTTCATTTTTCTCATCTTTCTGTTCTAAGCTTGATGACAGATGTATGAAGCTAACATGGAAATACACACTTCAAAGGATGAAAAATTATTTTTTTGAAAATGATCATTCTTACTAGGAATTCAATTTGGGATAATAAATATATTTAAAATAGTTGTCGTTATTATTAAATTGATCGGCTCTGAGTTATTAAACTTTGCATTCCATACGTTCTGATTCCTGTCAGATCACTTCACAATGATGAAAATTTTTTAGCTAGACTGGAGGTTTTCTTGACTCCATTCTTTCCTACTAGTGCATTTGGCTTAGGCCTCTTATCAATCAAATTTCTTTTTGCATATTTTTTTGAGATGATCTGTAATAGTGGCATTTTAAATTTTAAATAGTTTTATTATGAACTCTGATGAAATTTGCTCATTTTTTTTTCCAACTGGAAGGCAAACGAATCTTCTTGTGTTTTAATAGTTGAAATATGGCTTTACTCCTGCCAACCGCTAAATCTGTAAATTTTTTAAAGTTTATTTACTTTGATGGACACTCATATGCTATTACAAAGTTAACCTTTGACACAGGTAGAAAGGATGTTAAAAAAGCAGTCAAATAATTTATCTTTACACTTTTTAGATGTATTATTTATTTCTTTTTTAGTTTCTAAAGTCCTACAATTTTAGTGCAAGAAGGACACTATATCTGCCAGTTTATTAGTTCTGTCATACGACAGGTTACTATTGCATGTTTTTGATGCATATGCCCAATTAATTCAACCAATAGCATTAAAGTCATTTTCAAACATATAGGTTTTCTTATAGTGTATAAATTTGTTTATATTTTAAAAATCTTTAAAAAGCCAATTATCTGTTTTGTTGTTGGTTGTTGGGAAAAATGGTAAGGAAATTTTTAAATATTTATTAGAAAAAAATAGAGGTCGTCGTTGCATCACCCTTCTCTACATATATGCAGGGAACATACTTTCCAACTTGCTCTGCATATCTGTAGGGAACATACTTTCCAATTTCTACCCTTCTTGCTTCTTTGGCAATATGTGATCATTTCTTGAGTCCTCATCTCCACAAGACACTCATGTTGTGGACTCCTCCTTTTCCTCATTGTCTAGCACACCCTACATAATATTTTGTGAAGGCACAAAAGACCTGGTGAAATTATGGTGGAAATTGCAAGCAAAGTGTTTCAATGCATCCTCTTTGTTGGTCATGATCTGCCCTGTAGAAGCTAAAAAGGGAACACATGAAACCTAGCTTATAGACAGGGTAAATATAGGTTACCTAATTCTAATGGGTTGCAAGGCAAATAGGGTGTTAACCCAAATGAACAAAATTTTCCATGTTTGGATGTATTTTGTCAAACGACTGGCGTGCCTTTTATATGTTGCCACATTTTCCATACATATCTACCAGTGTAGTCACCACCACAATATCTGATAGAAAATCATTTCAACTATTTTTTTGATGGATCTCCGTGCCCTGTTCCAAAATCCCAAATTTTACAAAGGCTGGTAGATTACTAGCAAAGGATGATGAGTTTGGCCTTACATCTAGCAATTACATTTTCTTAAAATTTTCAATGCTTCGTCAACGTGTCCATTTTTGTGCATATCCACCAATTATTGTAGTCCATCAGACCACATCTCATTTAGGCATTTTTTCAAACACTTTATGTTCATTTTGCATGTTTCCACATTTTTCATACATTTTTATCAGAGTCGTCACAACTACATCTAATTAAAAAATACTCTCGTCAAATTTTTGATGAATCTCCATGCCCTGGTCCAAATCTCCTATTTGTTAGTCCTAAGATCAGATTATTGAGAGGGCGGGAGGGAATCAATAATCTACCAAATAATCTAACTTTTCCACTTCTTACACTTAAACAACCATTCAAAAGATTACTCTCTCTCTCTCTCTCTCTCTCTCTCTCTCTCTCTCTCTCTCTCTCTCTCTCTCTCTCTCTCTCTCTCTCTCTCTCTCTCTCTCACACACACACACACACACACACACACACACACACACGCACACATGCAAATTTGGAAGTAGTGTGTGAAGTTCATAAAAAATGACGTAATCATCTAAGTGAGTGAGTGGGTGCAAAATTATATCATTCCTACCACTGCCAAAGTGCTAACTTCTTCTACTTGTGCCTCATTCTCACCTTCAACCTTGTCCACAACTTACACCACTCAAATTTAGTCTGGGTTAGTACCAAAATTTGTAATCTATAATCTAACTAAATAACATCATTAATTTCAATTCATTTCTTTTCACATTCAACCATTCATATTACATATAAGTACGATGCATAATAACATAATCAAAGTATAACCATAAGATGAGATTCACAAGACATGGTAATCAAACATCATCTATAAACATGCTAATACAATAACTAACATCAATCAAAGTAACTAACTAGTCAAACACAGTTAATAATAGTCCATAGAGTCTATAGTATCTTCAGAAAATATGGATGCAAAAAGTCGAGACATGACAAACTCATTATAGAGGATATTATCTGAGAGGAGAAAATGAGTTTCATCTTAGTGAGATCCATACTAGATGGGATCATTATTGTACAGGGGAGAATTCACTCTAATAAATCCTTAAGAAAATCTAGCATCTTGATCAAACTTGACATCGTAAAAGGTATATGACAGAGTTGACAGGAGATTTTTTCCTAAAATCATGGAAGCTTTTGGCTTCAATAGAAGATGGTGTAGTTGGATATTTTCTTGTGTCTCCACTCCAAGGTTTGCAATCTTGGTGAATGAGCCACCCAAAGGATTCTTTGAATCCTCAAGGGGTATCAGGCCGGGGGCCCCATGTCACCCTTTTTGTTCATTATAAAGGAAAAAGCGTTGGGGTGAGCCATCTCCAATAGTTGAATTCTTGGTTTGATTTTAGGGCTTGAAGTGACTAGTTTACTTCCCTCTCTTACCCCTCATCAATTGCTCATGACACATTGCTATTTCAGACTCAAAAATTCAAGGAGGCTTTCCAATTTAAGAAGATCCTGAAGATATATGCTAGGGCTACATGTTAGGAGCTAAGTAGAGATGAATCTCAAATCTTTTTCTTTCACATCCCTGCCACTTTAGAGGGAGATTTATTAGATTCCGGAATTCAGAACAGGTCAATTCCCTTGCACCTATTTAGGTATTCCCTTAGCCAAGGGTCTAAGAACCAGTAACCTTTGAGAGGATCTTAATTGTAGGATGGGGGAGAGGCTTACTTTTTGGAAAGGGGAGCGACTCTCATGGGCCGGTAGATTAAAACTATGCTCAAATCTATTATTTATGTAATGCCTATTTATTTGCTATCCTATATGGCTTTGCCCAATGGTTTCGCTAATAAATTGAATAGATGATGAGGAGGTTTTTCTGGCAAGGGGAAAAATATAAGGAGAAATCCCTCTTGTGGCTTGGGATAATGTTTATAGGGCAAGGCCAGAGGGAGGTGGTGGACTTAGGAGTCAGGTCATTCAAAACAAGGCTTTGGGCACTAAACTAGTGTGGAGGATGTATCAGGAACCCCACAGGAAATGGGCTCAAATTTTTTGGAGGAAGTACCTTGACAATGATATCCTTGAAGGAATTTTAATGACTAAGGACCCATCGAAGGGGTCTATGATTTGGAATTTTATGCAAAACTATGAAAATGTCATTGGGAATTTTCTTTCTCGGGATATTCACAATGGGGAGAAGACTCAATTTTGAAAGGATTCATGTGGGGGTATCCAAGTCTAGATAGTTTGGGCCTTGATCCAAATCTAAAGGCAATTTTGAAACAATAATGGGGATCAAGAGTCTGTGACTATGTGGTGATGGACAATTTTGTCAACCTTCTAGGTTGGTATTAGAAGCATTTGTAGGTTCCTAGTCAATATGATCAAAAGGCTAGGAGGCTCTCACAAATTTTGAAGGACAAGATTTTAGTATTTAGAGCTGGGGAGGATGTGTTGATTTGGAACAAAGCTAAAGATGGAAGTACTCTGTGAAGGCTGGTTATTTGAAGCTTAGCGTTGGGGGTGGTGTAATGACACCATTTCCCATTCACCTTTGTTGGAACAATTTTTGTATGCCTATGTACACATGTTTTCATGGTTGGCTCTTCAATAGAAAATTTTGACAGTAGAGAGGTTCACCAAGTTGGGGTTTACAAGGCCATCTAGATGTGCCTTATGCAAGAATAATGAGGAGAATGCAGACCACCTTCTTCTAGGTTTCCCTTTTGCTCAAAAGTGCTAGGTTTCGTTGTGTGCTAAGCTAGGATAGCCTGGTGCACTACCTAATGATATTTTGAAAATTTTTCAGTATTGGTCAAGGATAAAGAACAAGGCAACATGCAAATGTATCCGGGTCATTGGCCCTCAACCACTTTGATTTGGGAATTGTTGAAGGAGAGGAATTATCATAGGCTCTTTTAGGATAAGGAAATGGGTCTTTTGTCTTTCAAAACAAGTTGGAATTGTTGATATTGTATATTCAAAACTCCATCTTTTCACGCCCAAAAATGTGGAGTTTACTGTCTGGGATGCAAAACTAAGATTGAATTGGAATGACTGGAAAGTTCCTCCCTGAAGTGGTGTATATTATTGTTTAAGTGTTAATCCAAGGGATTAGGTTGTTTGGAAGCCCCCACAACTTGGTTGGGTAAAAATTTGTTTTTTGATGGTACCTTAAAGGGAATCTCAGGGGCCTTTGGCACTGGTTGCATCATTTGGGGTAGGAAAGGTGATTCAATGATCTCAATGTCAATCCCTCTCTCTGTTGGAAGCAACAATGAAACATAGTTTTCTGCTTTAATTTTTGGTTTGAGCAAATGAATTGAAATAAATTTTAAAAGATTTGAAATCGAACGAGACTCGACTCTAACAATTACTACCATTAGAAATGGGAGTACTCCTAATTGGAAGTTGAGTGCCTTTCTAGACAAAGCTATTTTCCTCTTAAATTCACTTGAATTGTTTACAACCAATCATATTTTCCAAGAGGGGAATGGAGAAGCAAATAATTTGGCTAATTTGGCGGTGAATGACCATGCAAGTACTACTTATGGGTCGAGTATTAATTTTGATTAACATGAAGGCTCACCATTTTTTTTGTTTATTCAACATCAAGAGATTGAAGCTATAAAGATGGTGCTCGACATAGGGTTTTTGGTGAATAATAACCACTACTGTGTTAATTCAGATATTTCTTTCAGAGATTGACATTGGTATTCCTTGGGCTGGTGATATTCACAAGCTTTTTGAAGGGCTTGTACCAATTATTAGCCAATCTTTCATATTGGGCTTGAACAATAGCGCTCTGGGTTGTCTCTGACATTGGGCAACTATGGGCAATGACTTTCTCTAGAGGATTAAAGCTTTCTAAAGTGTGGATAATTTTGATTGCCTTTCCCACTTCTTAGAGCTAGTGCAAGATAGTGTCTTTTGGTTCGGTGGTTGAAGTCTTCCTCTCCTTTACGTTTTTTGCTTTAACAGATATATTGGTGAAGTCTTGGTATTCTGTTTTGGCATGACCTGACCATTTTGTCTGTATGTTTTTTATGACTTGGCAATTTTGTAACGACCTTACTAGTTTGGTGATTTGTTTTGTAATGACAGGGCCATTTTGTGGGGTTTGTAGTAAGGTGGCAGAGGTTTTATTTATTTTTGGAGACTATTTTTTGGTGGGTTGTAAGTAGTCTGGGCCTTGGCCACTTGGCTCTTGATAGAGCAATTTTGAACTCATTGCACTTTTTTGGATACCATGAAATACAAACTTTTTGTGTAGCTATTTTATATAT
>MU227662.1:274195-319614 GCA_018584345.1 Thuja plicata
AATAATTGTTTACAAAACTAAAATAAAAAATACTTATTATTACAAGTATAATTATAAAATAATTATACAATTTAATAATTATCTATAATTACAAAAATATATATAATTAAAAAATCTCTTTAAATATAAATATAAATTATAATTAAATACAACATTAAAGACAAGAACTTGCCACTAGTAGCACTTGTTCAATTCTATGTTTCCTTGAACTAATTAATAATTAAAAAATTGAATTAAATGAATATAACTTAAATATTTATGTAAGTATATTTGAAGTGAGATTAAAAATTATCCTATTATTAATATAGATTTATTTTTATTTTTTTTTTACTAAAAAACCCACTAAACCCATAAGTTTAGAACATTAAACTTTTAAACTTAAATTGCTTTTAAAAAAACTTAAACTATGAAATTAATCACTAAGAAATACCGACGGAATCTTCAGTAAGAGCCATCGCAATGTCTTCTTCTTTTTAACGAGTTGCGATAACCAGGACGTATGTTTTCGACCTTATAATGTTTTCCGTTGAATCTCTTTTGCATTTCAGGGCAAGCAAACATGCGGGGACGCTGTCGCTCACCAAATATATTGTTTTGCCCCTCATATTTTCATTATCACGGAAATCTGCATGCCTTATTTCCTCTAAGCATTCATTACTTTCTACCTCAATATCATCGCATCTTGCTGCATCCCCAACCCAATCTTTCCCACAAGAAGGAAAAAGCGGACAGCTCTTCAATGATGACATTACTGAATTCCTACCCAATGAGTGCGGGGTTTATGACTCTCAACTACCAACAATCCACAGAAGGATCAAGGTACCCCTGTCTGTACGCAAATTCCTTCACAGAGCCCGACAGGTACTATAACTCTTCAGAGACTTGGGATTCACTCCACACCAGGTAAGGACTGTCATAAGAAAACACCCAAATACCCTTAAATCTAATGTGGATCTTCTGAAGCCCAAAATTGATCATCTCACCACATTACGTCTTACTAGAGAAGACCTGGCAATAATTATAACCAGAAATCCTAGATTTCTTGGCTCAAGTTTTGAGAAAAGCTTTAATCCTAGAATTCGATTACTTGCAAACCTGTTTGGCTCGGAAGCCCATCTGTCCCAAGCTATTAAGAAGTATCCGGGGATTCTGTTAATCAATAGCAATAGCATTAATTTCCTGTTCTGATACTGTTGGATGCTCTGATGGATGCCTATAACCTGTTTGGAAACTGCATCGTGAGCATGCCAATGTCTTCTATCTGCTGCAAAAAAAACATTCGGATAAGGCACGAAAGGCCCTGAAAATAGGCATACCACAGAAGCAGTGATCGCTGAGATATAACAGAGTGCCCACTTATTATTATGCTATCAAACACTTTCCAACTTCTGAGCGGGAACTTCAGCAAATTCAAATTCTAACGGCGTCTATCCTTTGAAGTAGACGAATGCGGAGGAACGGACGTTAGGTGGAAAAAAACGGCGGAAACCTGTGAACGGGAAATGTCACGTCGAAGGTTAAAAGTGGACCCAGACACCTGGTTCGGATGTGCCAGTTAAGCCCGGCCGTGGGACCCATGTCAAACACCACACACTAAGTCAAAGCTTAGTGTGTGATGTTTAAGCCGTGCCCTTCACCTCAATGAAATAATATCGTCTTAACGCATAATAATGACGCTGATTTCAACCTTTAGTTTCGTGAGGAACTAAATGCAATATGCGTTGCGCTCACCCTTTTGTCTTCGATTTCTCTACATTGGATTAACTATATAAAGAGAATCTATGGCAATCTACAAAGTGTAGAGACATCGTGAAGAGTGGAGTTGTCATGGCTAGTAAGAAAGATGGCTTCGATGCTCAAGTAATGTGGAATGCAGGCTATTGCAATGCTTATAGTGGGATTAATAGTTGGGTGTGAGGGCATAAAACAATGTCAGGAGAATTATATGTTTGCAATGGACAGAAATTATTCTACTAGATCAGAATGTATACTGGTCCTAAGCACCGTTTTCATTTTCGTCACTGTAGATTTCTATTAACTTTCTGGTGATAAAATTGAATATAATGATATATTACAAGCGGAAAGCTTAGCATTGGAGGATCTTAAAATGAGAACGAAAAACTAATCCAACATAGGTGAGAGTCGAATGATGAATCGTCAAATTAATTAAGCCGAAGGCGTTCACTATATGAAAGTATCCAACTACTACAATCTTAGACAGAGAATGACTACCATCGAAGCAATCTGATGCGTCTGTTTTATTAGCACTTTACACGTCAGTTGATCGTTTCTGAATGCTAGCATCAATATGCGAAATGAGCTGTAGTTGTTTTCCTATTCGAAACAGAGTGAATAGCTGAAATCGATGGTGTATATAGTCTTGACATATATAATAGGAGGTTTTTAAGTATACTGTAAGTCTCTAGATACTATAGAATAGATTATTAATGTCTAAAGGATATTATATACTCACTAATTAAGTTTATACTCTTTATAGTATAAGAGTAATTTACAAAATCTGGCTATATTATTAGATTATTTCTATCTAAAATATAATTCTGGTTTAACAATAGTATACATTGATCTCATAAGTATAAAAGCATATTTTACCTTAAATAAACAACATTTTTAGATATTTTAATGTTTTCAAATGTGTAAAGTGTACAAAACTCATAGATTATGATATTCATGGCATTAAAAGTAAAAATCACAATATAAAATCATGAACTATAGTAAAAAGGAGCTTGTATCCCTTAGTCTACTGAAATGCCCAATAATTTACCATAAGGCAACCCATTTTTCTTAACATGTCATATAGCATGTGTATGTCCATAGGTGAACCCTTGTTTGATTTCCATACAAACTTTACCAAGGACTAATGTTAACTAGATAGCCATTCATCACAATGCACCCCATATAGTATGAAAAGAGTACACTTAACACAGTCTATTTATGATTAGTAATATGATTCTATGTAATTACAATTATATGTATCTATTGTGATGCACCCCATATAGTATAAAAGGGATACACTTACTGTGGAGCTTATTTATGATTAGTAATATGATTCTCTATAATTACAATTATATTTGTCTATTGTGATGCACCCCATATAGTATGAAAAGAATACACTTAACATGGAGCTTATTTATGATTAGTAATATGATTCTCTGTAATTACAATTATATTTGTCTAGAATAATAAAATTTAAACTTCATAAGTAAGAGATATTTTCGCAAATTGTGATATTGCTATCACGATTCAACTCTGTACTTTTAAGTCAAACTCATTGACACATATTTCATGAGTATTGGTTCAGAAGAACCCATCTCTCATGAGAATGAATGGAACACTTAGAAGTTATTGAAGCACTGAGACTTCCTGGAAGGTCACCCATCCCAGTGCTACTCTACCTCAAGCGTGCTTAACCACAAAGTTTTTTGCAAGGTTAAGCCCACTTTATTTTTAACCCTATTTTTAAAACCTTCAACAATTGCTGTGCCTTATGAACTATTCATTATAAAGCCCCTTATGCTCATCAATTGATTAGTAGGAGATATTTTCCATAGCAAGTCAAAATGTGAAATTGCTATCAAGATTCAACTGTGGATTTTTTGAGTCAAGTTCATTGACCCATATCTCATGAATAGTGATTCACAAGAACCTATTTGTAACGAGAATGAATGGAAAACTTAGAACTCATTGCATCTAGGTGATTCTCACAAGGGTGAAGCACTAGGAATCATCACAATTGTTTTAAATCATAAGCTCTTAATAGGTGCCATATTTTTAAAATTAAACTTGCGAAATTATGTGCATAGGTTATCAATTTTGAAGCATTGTATACCAAAACTAATTTAATGCCTTGTGTGTGCTAGATTGAATATAGTTGTGCAAATGAATATGCTTACAAATTGCTCTCTAATTCAATAAGAGTAAATACTATTTCTCTTGTTTCATTTTAATAAGAATTTCTTGCAAAGTTTTGAATGGTTTGAAAGCAAGAAAAAAACTTACAGCCAACTCTAGCAAGTAGTCAAATTTCTCTATCTATCCCTCCCCTCCTCATATTATTTATTTCAAAATTTATCTTCAACATATCGTCGGCGTACCCTTTGCACACCAAGGTGTGATTACTAGTATTAAGTACTTTATGCGCACGCTGAACTCTTAAAACAAGAATATATTATCTAAGAATAATATGATATTTTAATTTCCTACAATATCATATTTATTAATGGGATCTTGTCATTCTAACACTTTTGAGTCTCACCATTACTAAACTCTCACATATGCAATTGAAGAGGATAGTTGGAGAAATCAATCCTATTTGTTAGTCCCTGTCGTTAAGGCAGGAAACTAATGTTTTCAGTAGTCATTCCATTATTAATTCTCTTGGGAAATCATGCAACATCCATTAAACCTATTTTCTGAAGAAAATTTTGTATTAAGTGACATTAAAATTTTTAACTTTTTATTTCCTATTGGCCATCGACATTTTCCGCAGTAGTCATTTCCTTTTCTTGATCAAAATATTACAGAAAATATGAGCAGGAGATTACAAGTAGTTTGTAGATGGTCCACGGGGTGGCTTATTCTTTCACATTTTGCATGTTGTGTGCATTAACATGTCTTCTACATGCTACTATTACCAAGTAACTCCCCCAGAGGGCAGATGTCACAAACGAGTCTATGTTCATATTACATGTTATTTTTCTCAAGATCGTCATTCTCCATATTTCCCTGAAGTTTCTGCTAACCCTAACCCATATTAACTGCATTGAATAGGGCATTGGAAAATCCTAATTCCATGATTGATTTTTTCTTTAAGAGCTTACGAATTGGTAAAGGTACAAAGGAGTTCCTGTAAAAGTTGTTGATTGTTGAGTTGGATGCTAAGCCCTACAATCATTGTCGTGAGATTCATTCGCATTGTTATACATTTTAGACCAGGAGTGTGGATTTCTCTGCAGTGAAGGTCTACATGAGCGATGTTTACTTAAAAATGATGTGGACAAGGCTTGGCTTCTCTTTAAGTCCATCATAACTCTAACTGTAGCTTTCCCAGAATTTGAATGGGTAAAACATATGTTTGACACAATCCTAAATATGTATATGATGACATCATTAAATAAGGTAAGAAATCCTCTCAATTTAAATTCCCTTGCCCGACTGTTAAAATTGTGATTGAATGATAAATGAATTATGTACATTGCACTAAGCACAAGTTTGGATCTAGACTGTGGATCCTTCCTTTGGGCCACATAGAAGAGACTGTAAAAGTATGCAAAGTAGATGAGTCCCTAGTTGATAAAGCTCTGGTAAACACTTTCACAACATTTATGAGTCTCTTGGTTGGTTAGATGGGGATCCCACCAAGCAGCCACATGGAATCCTAGGACCGAAAGATGTGTGTACTCTGGAGCATCAAGAACTCGCTTTGGATGTCGCTAGGTAGGGGATAGTGCTTCTCATGAATAAGGGTGCTTTACCACTAACCTCAAACAATATTAAATTCTTGGTTGTCATTAGGTCCAATGCAATTCTCATTTGCATCTAAACGAAGAGTCAATTTATGCACAATCGTGAGGTAAGTCATCGTGCAATGGTTTCACTTAATTTTGCTTTTAAAAATCTTACGTGGTCAGATAATTTTTTTATATTTATTCTTTTGTAAATGCAATCCTCATATTTTCAAATTGACCTTTCATTATGCAGTGGCTGACTCAATGGTCTTGCAAATGGAGGGGCTGGAAAAAATAATACTCCTCTATGCAATTTAAAGACTGATCACTGCAGAAAAAGTATTTAACTTTGAGAGTCTCAATTTTGTTTTTTTTCATTGTCAACTACTCCACCATGCCTTATTTGTATGTTGCATTGGCTCTAGTTGTGTTGGCTCATAGCATTAAACTAGGGGGAATCGTATGTCATGGAAAGCAGAATATTTTAAAAAAATTAAAAAGGTTTTAAAATGTAGAGAAGTGATGGCAAATAAGGTTTTTTTTGTAGATGGCATCCCTTTTTTCTGCTTGGTATTGCCTTATTCATATTTCAAGGTTGTATGCACCAATACCATGCATTTAAAATGTGCAATAATATAATATATGCACAATATGCATTTTTTGAAAGGATTTTATAAACTCTGAAGTAAAATGTACATGCTTCTTTGATACATTATCGAAGTTGTTTCAATCGATGCCTACTAACCCAGATGCAATGAGAGTTTTCAGCATTGTACATTTCAATACAAAATATTTATTATTACACATTTGGCCAAAATTCTATTGTGATGATCTTATTTGCATTCTAGGTCTATTTTGTGAGTATGATTTTTTTGACTCTCATAGTGGTTAGTCTAAATATAAAGTCATGAAATCATTATCTATTGCATCTTTGTATACCCAAACCATTCCTAACTCAGACCATATTAAAGAACTACATTGTAGTTTTGTTTCTATTAGATTTGGGTAGTAAATATATACCTGACGATGTTGAGTTGTTCTGTTTGATATTGTTACCCAAAATTACATCATACAGAAAAATAAACACAAATAGAAAAATATTGCATTTTTAAGGGTCCAATTAACACTATCTTTCAGGTATTGTTGATTAACATTTGATTATTGCATTCATTAAATGATTTCATTATTGTACTCGAAGTATTGATCACATTTCAAAATTTCAAATTTATAACTAATCATTACATTATGTATTCAAATTGAATGTAGTAGACAAGTGTCATTTCATATTTCATATTTCATGTCAATCAAAGAGTACATTTGTAGAATAGAAAGATGATAGAAGTATGGAATAGGGATCCCATGCATTGCATTATTGTATGTTCATTGTCAGCTGGTTGTCTGTCAGGTCTTAGGTCTCCAGGTTCAGGTCTTCATCTTCACTAAGTCTTTACAGTCATTCACCTACATCATGAGAGAGAAAATGGTGTTAGATCCAGCTGGATCTAAGTAATGCATGAAACACAAACAACATACAACTACAATCGATTCTTTAATTGTTGCATATCTATCTAGTAAATTCAATGTAATAAGGAAATATGCATCCACACTAAGTGAAAGATAGTATTAAAGGGACTTGTTTTTAAACATGAAACATTTTACTATTAATGGTCATTCTGATGTATATTATTCTTATTCTCAAAGCCAGATATCTGAATACAAGGGACTTAGTGTTTCTATCTGAGAAACCTTTTTTTTATATTAGCCTTTTAGTTTAACAAACACAAAATGAGCCAACGAACATTCATGAATAAGTGTCATCTCATATGACACTCACACACAAACATTAATTGGCTCATTTTGTTTGCTGACCTATCAGTTTGATTGGTGATGTGTGTGCAATAGGTGAACAAGTACCTAAATGCAGATAATAAAAGAAATACAGTGAGTGTCATGAGCCCATTCTCAAACTTCACATAAGGCATTACATACAAGAAAGTTGTGTGCATCACAAGAGGTTACAATTCATGCAGATGCAAAAGAGGAGGATACAATGCATGAAGGATGATACAATGATGCTGCAGGAGACACATGGTTGATAAAGGGTCCTGAGAAGAGATATGTAGAAATGGAGGTGAAATGTTTGTTGTCATCATGCAAGATGAATTAAAAGTAATGATGTTACTGTAAGTATGCGTAGAAAAGACATGTGAATTGGAGTCAATTATGGAAAATGCATGCTTAAAAATAAATCATGTTATCATTAGTCTCATGTTATCCAAATGTTGTTGTCTATGTTTACATAATAGTATGGTTTGCAAAAAAATGAAGATATATAACAGTGTTAATAATCTGCATATGAGGTACACATGAAAAACAATGTACAAGAATTGGAGTAACAGTGTATTTAAATGTTGTTATAAAATGTGCATTTACAAAAAATAACCAGCTACATTGTGTCAAGATGAGAAATATATGCATAAACTATTGGTATTAAACAGATGTATCATATCAATGTTGTTTGGATACATAATACCTCTGGATGAGATAAGGAAAACAATACAGTGACATCTACTTCTGAAAATAATGAAAAGAGAATGTGCATATACTATCAAAACATGAGTTACATTTTATGCATATATCCATGAGAGTGGAACACGTATAGTATCCATGTGCCTAATGTGAGTTTTAAGTGATGTTCTATGTAGGGTATTAAGAAAACAATCTTATTTTGGTGTGTAGAAATGACAGTGATATATGCATCCATCAACTAACATGCTGGTATTATTCATGTTCAAATAAAATTGAAAGTTCAGTGCTTGCAGGGGATACAGTCAAGCAGTTGCAGTGAAAGGAGATGTGCATGTTTGATATGAGTTTCATGTTATGAATATTTCCCATGGGATTCACGAGCCCATGCTCGAACCCCATGGGTGATGATTCATATAAATTTGTATAACTGTGTATCTATACACTATTTCTTGCACAGAAGCTGCATATTCTTAAAATGTTCAGACAATAATAATAAAAGTTCAGACAAAGGGTTACATTATGTTACAGATTGAACATGTAATATGTCTAGTTCAATCAAAAAAATTCTCACAACCTCAACAGTGTGAAGATGTTTTGTGTTTCAAACATGACATTATTGTCATGTGTCAAGAGAGGACATTGAATGGAGCCGACAGAAGACAAACTGGAGTCCATCTCCCAGTAAAACAAATGATAGACTGCATATGTTTAAAAAATCCATCTAAAAGTGCTGGATAATCCATGTGGGTGTTAATATTTGGTTACCATTCAACCAATAGATAGTATGCAATCATAAAGGGGAGTAAGATAAGGTTACCAACATAACAAAAATCAAGGTGAAGCTATGGGTTTCATGCTACAAAGAAGGGATCAACAGAGAGGTAAATGAAATCCCAAATTTATTGCCAAAAGATGTAACTATTTTAAACCCAAAACCTTAGTATGTATTGCAAAAGACAACAACATGTTCAAAGTAAAATGTAACCTATATTTTCTGCCAGAGATATAAATCTTGTAAGAACCCAGAAATATTGGAGTTATTAAAACCCAAGATCTGAACTAAATATGCAAAAGTTCACAGTGGTCAACTACCATAATGCATTTATTTCAAGTAAAGCTATAGAGAATTAGCCAAGAGTTACTTATTTGGTATTACACATGTCAAACATGGTGGAGAAAAAAATGCAAAGAGATCCATGTGTTGTAGGTGAAGATGAGTTCGAAAGGATGAAGGCCGAGTTCAGACTCCCACTTCTTCAACCCTCATTGTACACTAAAAGCTTGAAATGAGTCTGAAGCTGTGGCTGAAATATGCCAAGTTTCAAGACCAAGTTCAAAAGAAATCCACATCTTTCAACCACAGCTCAGAATTATTCTAAGATCACAGTGATTAACTCAAAGTAAAAAAGAAAATGTCAAACGCGAATTGATAGCCTGAGATCTCAAACCCGAGACCAAGTTAAACTATAGAGGAGACGCTATATGTCATGGCTTAAGATTTGGAAGAAGCTACAAAAGTTGCACCAAGAGCCCGAGCTCTTCAAGTTACAAATAGGTGTCATGTGTCACCATACAGTGAAATCCACATTCAAAACTCACAGTCTACATAGAGCTCGAGCTCTCCATCTTTACAAGCGCAACACAAAGAGACCCAAAACTCTAGTGCTCTTAAAAATAAATCCATAGATAAAATGCCATATTTTATGGCATACAGTATTCTAACTCACAAAAAAACCAAGTTCACAGCAAGAAGCCTGAGCTTCTTAGCTTGTCCAAGTTGTAGATACAATGCCAAACATCATGGCATCGAGTTCCAGATTCAAACCGTAATCATGGCGGCACAATAGAAAACCCTAAACTTTGTCTTCACAACCAAAATACAAATGGGATGGGATAAAATTATGGAGTTTATTAAAAAAAAATTCAATTCCACTAACAAAGAAATTCAATGCCCTGTTAGTTGCAGTGCCTCAACATTCCCCAATCAATGCCATGACAGTACTTTAGGTGCCACGATAGATGGAGATTTTTCATAGTAGGTATTGTCATGTCGATCATGAGCTCTGATTGACAGAGGTTGGAGTTAGCTTGACTGTGGATCGGGCTTTGCATATGGAGTTAGAGTCAACCTGACCTTGGTGTCATCTTAGCCTATGGAGTTAGGGGTTTATAACATATAATTGGGGTTTTTGCATTTAGGTAAATTTGGATGGGTTTTGTAATATATTTTGTAATAAGTTTGTAAAACATGTAGAAGGATGTAAATCTTTTATACACCAACTTTAGGTGCTAGTTTTAGGGCTGAATTTAGATCTTAATTTGGGGCACTGATTAAGTCTTAGGATTAGTAACTTTCTATTTTGGAGGGTATTTTGGAGGGAGGAAAGATTTTTGAAAATTGGCTTCATGAACTATATAGTTGAGCTCTTGCTTCATTAGTAGGTAGTTCAGAATTTGGAGATAAGAGATTTTAGTGAACTATTTTGTTCCCGTAGCCTTTTTTGTGCATTTTGTACCCATTTAGTTCATGTTGAGTATCAATTTTGTGCAAGAGGATGCTTGTATTCCTTGCCATTATTATGAAATTCATTCATGTAACTGCCCACAGAATTTGATAAGAATAAAGCTGGCCTATTTATGATACATCTTGTTATAATCTTTTGTTATCAATCCTATTCAATTTTCTACATTCAGGTGTAGTGTATCTATAACATAGATTAGTGAATTATCTTAATTCCTATTCGAGGATTTAGAATATAGCCTTTTTGTAGAATACGCATGTCTGTTGACAGGAGCATTACTATTTGTGGTGAAATCCCTAATAGTGACTTTCAAGTTAGCCTATGTATTGGATAGTGAATGATTTTGTAGAAATCATTAGGATATGTCAAGTGAATGTTAGTTTGAACCTTTTGAGAAATCTGAATCTTATTTGGTGTATCACCTTCCAAGTTTCATTCATTTAGTTTTAGTCAAAATTGCTCCCTTTCCTTCCAAAAATCAAGAGAAAGAAATAAGATATTGATACCCCAAATCCAATAGGAACTGGCCTAGAATCTGGAGACTCCTTAATTAGAGTCCACCCACAACTCGAGAAGGTTTCCATTGTTAGGATAGAACACTGTTAAGCCCTAATGCCTGAGTTGGGGTGGTATTTCTAAACCTCAACAGATATCTTTATTCATCTTACAAGAACATAAACATCAATGGAGCATAGTCTAACGTATTTTAAAAGGCATGAATACTATATATCTTACCGTGCATGGAGGGGAAAATATGGGCTTATACCAAGGTTTGTTTTCTTAACTTTTAAACTATTTAAAATTTGATTACAGCTGCTTTATTTTCCTATAAATAATAGATAGAGAAAATGTTTGTTTCTCCTTGAATTGTTTCTCTCTCACTATTATAGTCTTGTCTTTAAAGCCCATTCTTATCAAATTTACCCTGCATTGTCAAGGATCACTAGGTTGCACATAAATTGGAAAGAAGTTTGATTGACTCAAAAAATTTCATCTTGTTGAGTATAGTTTTTATTTCAATTTTCTACTTATTGCACACTACTTTGTTCATCCCTAAAAGGTAGCTCAATCTCTACATTCCTATTGTGAACTACATTTTTATTTGTATTTCCTCTAATATGCGAGGAGGTAATAATAGCTTGAAACTACTTAGTGAGCTTGAAACTGCTTGAAATAACCACTAGACTGTAAAGAATATAGAATCACTCTATATTCTAGAAAAATAGAGGAAATAAATGCTCTGTAATAAAAAAATAACTAAAATCCCCAAAACAAGGTAGAGCATAAACACGAACACACCTAGAGATATGAAAACTTCTCTTGCTCCTATTAATCTGGAAATAACTTCTACAACAATCAAAATAAAATTGTAGCTATTGGGGCTGCATACAAAATATCTTGAAGCAATCACTGCTTTACAAGATAAACAATTACAACTGTTGTTACAATAAACAAGTCTCTGATAAATCATAGCACTTACAAAAAAGAAACTAATTTTCTTCTGCATACAACTTCTTACAATTTTGTTGAAAGAATAAAGATGCTTTTTTCTTTAAAGAAAAATTATTGTCCAAAGAAAATATCAGAAGTCCAAAGAAGAAAATCATATTTCCCCATAATCTGATTTGAACTCATCTAAAAAAAATTCCACACAAAATCTGATATTCTTTGAGCAATAAAATAGAGGAGATTTAACTTTTGGAAATTCAAAGAAAGGGGCTCAAGGCAATCAAATTTTATTCTAAAAATCCAACACTCCCCCATTGTCTTAATCCAACAAAACATGATCATGCTTGATCTAAGATGACCACGACTAGATTTCTCCTTAGGCGTTCAAAACTTGTAATGCCCAATGGATTGGTGAAAAGGTCAGCTAGTGGCTGCTCTAACCTGCAAAAATCTATTGATTTTCACCATTCTCAACTAATTCTCTGATAAACTAATACCTGATTTCAATGTGCTTGCTTCTTCTATGAAACACAAGATTTTTTGACAAAGTTATTGAGGAAATATTGTCGCAAAATATAGTGGTTCCATCCTCTTGCTCTTCCTTCAAATCTGCCAAGATCCTTCTCACCCAAATAGCTTGACATGCTGTTGCAATTTTTGCTATATATTCAGCCTCTGTTGTAGATTGAGCAACAATGGGTTGCTTCTTAGAAGCCCATGAGATCACGCCTGAACCCATGTGAAAGACATATCTGAAAGTCCTCTTCTGATCATCCAAACTCCCTGCCCAATCACTATCTGTGTAACCAATTATCCCATAATCATTTGCTGTAGTATACAAAATACCATATCTCTTGGTGCCATTCACATACCTTAGGATTCTCTTTCCTACTTTTGAATGGGAGTCCTTTGGAGTTTCCATAAATCTATAAATCCCACTTGTTGTATGCGTAATGTTTAGTCTAGTTACTGTCAAATACATCAAACTTCCAACCAAGCTTTTAAACAAAGTCATATTCATATTTTTGTTGCAATCATTCTTGCTTAGCTTTAGGCCTACCATAGTTGGTGTTGGGGAAGCCTTTCTACTCTACATTCTAAATCTCTCCAAGATCTGGTTTGCATATATTTCTTGAGAGATGAAAATACCATCGTGCATTTGTTTTACTTCTATGCCTAGAAAATATCTCAAGAGACCTAAGTCTAACATTTCAAACTCTCTTTTCATGGCCTCTTTAAAATTAGCAATGAGGAAATCATTATCCCCATTAAAGATTAAATCATCAACATACAAGATAACAATTAAAATATTACCATTTACTGCCTTGATGTAGAGAGTGAGCTCACCATCACTTTTGCAAAAGTCATTGCTCATCAAATATGAGTCAATTCTACTATACCATGTCCATGGAGCTTTCTTAAGCCCATAAAGAACCTTTTTCATCCCATACACTTTACCTTCATGACCCGTAACTTCATAAATAGGTGGCTGCTCCACATAAACCTCTTTTTTTTAATACTCCATTCAAGAAGGCATATTTCACATCCATTTGATATACCTTCCATTTTTTTTTGGGCTACAATTGCTATAACAACATGCATGGTTTCCATTCTTGTAATGAGGGCATAGGTTTTGTCATAATCTTTACGAAACTATTGTTTATACCCCTTGACCTCTAATCGAGCCTTACGCCTATCTATTTTTCCTTTAGCATTGCTCTTGGTCTTGTAAACCAATTTAACTCTAATAAATTTCTTGTTAGGTGGTAAATTAGTGAGATCCCAAGTTTAATTTCTTTTAATTGCATCTATTTCCTCATCCATGGCCTTACACAATTTTTCTTCTTTTTCAGCATCCTCAAAATAAATTGGATCCCTATGAGAAAATAATACAAAATTAATGTTTTCATTAAATTCATTTCCATACCTTTCATCTTGGTATATCTCCCTTATAATCTTGGTCTTTCTTGGCACTAGGGAGGTGAGAGTGGGATCAAAAATCTCTGTACTTCTTTTGCTGGTCTCTGTTGTGTCAATTTTCTGCGTTCTAGGGCCTTCTATGTACATTGTTATATAATCTTGTTATTCATTAAACTCATCATCTTCAGCACTAATAGACACTTTATTTGAAGTGCTTGATGATTTATCCATCGAGCCATCCCATGACTCATTTTCAATGAACTCCACATCTCTTGAAATGATTATCTTTTTGGTGACTAGGTTGTATATTCTATATGCCTTTGAATCAAGACAGTATCCCACAAAGATACACTTCACACCCTTGTCATCCAACTTTTGCCTTTGCTCCTTTGGCACGTGTGCATATGCTACACACCCAAACACTCTCAAGTGTCCAACCATCCATCTATGCTTTGCCCATGCTTCCAATAGAATCTTGTCACAAACTGCCTTTGTAGGACTTCTATTTATCAAATAAACAGTTGTTGCTAAAAATTCTCCCAAATATTCAATTCAGAGTCCTTTATCTTTTAACATACTTCTTTCCATCTCAACGATGGTCCTATTCTTTCTTTCAGCCACTCCATTTTGCTGTGGAGTATAACTGGCTGTTATCTCCTTCTTTATGCCATTCTGCTTGCAAAATTTCACAAGAAAATTGGAGGTATATTTCCCCCTCATTCTGACCTTAGGACTTTAAGATTGTGTCCACTTTCTCTTTCAGCCTGGGCTTTAAATTCTAAAAACTTATCAAAAGCTTCAGATTTATTTTGCATAAAATACACCCATGTTCTATGGCTGAAATCATCTATGAAGGTCATAAAATAAGTATTCCCCCTAATGGAATTGATTTGAAAAGGGCCAACTAAATCATTATGCACTAGCTCTAATGGTTCTCTTTCCCTTCTAGAGTATCCAGAATTAAAGGGAAGCCTATGTTTCTTACCCTAAATGAAAGCCTCACACTTGCTACTGAACTCTTTAACACATGGAATATCATCTACCATTCTTTTCTTGGACAATAAATTTAAACGAGCATAGCCAAGATGTCCATACCTTAAATTCCATAGCCTGGATGGGTCTTCAATCAAGCTCTTGAAGGCTGATCTTTGTTGTACTACTTTACATGCTTTCTTGGGAGATACAACTGCTAAAATTGAAGAGAAACACATTTCTACCTTCAATGGAAACATCTGATTCTTTGTCATTTGGACTGTTACAATAATTTTCTTACTCCCATCCTTCTCATAAATGACACATTTTTCATTCTCCATGAGCACTTTATATCCATTTTGAATAAGTTGTCCAACACTCATCAATTTATGCTTTATCCCTGGGGAAAAACAAACATTTTGAATTTCTTGTTTCTCACCTTGCTTAGTGCGGATCATAATAGATCCTTTGACCACAACTAGAAAAATTTCATTGTTCCCCATTCTAACCTTAGATTTATTAAATTTATCAATGAAAGAAAAAGACTTTCATCACCACTCATGTGGTTACTACAACCGCTATCTAAATACTAGACTTCGGGGTGGCCTTCTTCTCCAATATTTCACATGATGAAGGTTGTGGGATTATTTCCATTACCCACTTTAATATAAGCCACATTAGCTCTTTGCTTTGACTGACCACCTTTCTTTTTCCAACATTAACTTGCATAATGCCCAAATTTATGGCAGTAATAACACTCAACATTTCTCTTGTTCGAGTTACTATTCTTCTTACCTCCTGTGGAATTATTTTGAGAGATGCTAGCTCCCTTATTTGTGGCTGCTCATTCTGAGCTTCCTTCTCTAGTATTTTTTTGTCCAGATTTTCCATGACCTCTGCCTCTTGAGCCTCTTCCAGAGTTGTTTCTTCCTCTTCCCCTGCCTCTTGCATTGGATTGAGCTCTGAAAGCTTTCTCTTCAGAAGAATTTACTGATCTCTTAATTTGATGTTCACAGGTTTGAAAAGAACCCATTAACTCATCAACAGTCAATGTTGAGAGATCCTTTGCCTCTTCAATGGAAATAACTAGAGTATCAAATTTTCAGGGAAGACTTCTCAAAATTTTCTCTACTATTCTTTGCACCTTCAGGGTTTCTCCATTCGTTTTCAAATGGTTTATCAAACTAGAGATTCTTGAGCTAAAATCTGAAATGGACTCATTTTCCTTCATGAGAAAAGTCTCAAATTCTCTTTGAATCATTTGGAGCTTCACCGCAAAAAAATTTTTAGTCCCTTTAAAACTTGTATGGAGAATATCCCAAGCTTCTTTGGGATAATCAGCTTCTGCTATCCTAGGAAAGATTGCCTTAGTCAAGGTAGTTTCAATCAAGGTCAAATATTTTGCATCTTTCCTCCTTGACTCCTTCAAGTGAGTCTTCTGATTGTTTGTGAGGGAAGAAAATAGAGCTGGGTCAGTCACATCCACAAAGCCATTTACCACAAGCTCTCACAAATCATTTTCAACCATTACGGTCTCATCTTATTTTCCCAAACATCATAATTTTGTCTATTGAAGGAAGGTGGCTGCTGCCAACTCTTTCCTCCATCTCCATCCATGTCTCCTATGCAATATAAACAATTACCCAGAAAAAACAAATGCCCGAACTCACAAAGATTAAGGACCAATTAGCTCTGATACCATGTAAAGAATATAGAATCACTCTATATCCTGGAAACACATAGGAAATAAATCCTTTGTAATCGACAAACAACTAAAATCCCCAAAATAGGGCAGAGCATAAACATGAACAGACTTGGAGATATGCAATCTTCTCTTGCTTCTATTAATCTAGAAATAACTTCTACAACAATCAAAATAAACTTGTAGCTATTGGGGCTGCATACAAAATATCTTGAAGTAACCACTACTTAACGAGATTAACAATTACAACTGTTGTTGCAATAAACAAGTCTCTGCTAAAATAGAGCAATTACAAAAAACTTGAACTAATTTTTTGTTCCATACAACTTCTTACAAGTCTATTGAAAGAATAAAGATATTCTTTTCTTTAAAGAAAAATTGTTGTCCAAAGAAAATATCAGAAGTCCAAAAAATAAAATCAGATTTTCCCAAAATCTGATTTGAACTTATCTCAAAAAAAGTCCACACAAAATTTGATATTCTTTGAGCAATAAAACAAAGGATATTTAACTTTTGGAAAGTCAAAGAAAGGGGCTCAAGGCAATCAGATTTTATTATGAAAGTCCAACATATACAATAGTGAACAGTAAGCTATGTTTGGAAGCCCTGCAATGAGCGTTAGAATTCTAGGAGAGGTCAACATCATCATTATCGTGATCTTTTCCATCATCACCTTCAGATTAGTTGCATACAAAGGGGAAATAACAAGAAAATAGCTTTATTTTTCTGTGTGAATTAATCAATGAGGACATCATTTTTATTGAAACACTAATATACAGTTTCAAATAAATCCTACAATAGTCAATCAATTTTGGCATAACAGATTGTAGCTAGTCTTGATAATCCAACTATGTTCAAGCTGGGGGACCTCCTCATGAGGATACTAAGAACTTTAGGGTATTCATAATGTACCACCATTTCATCTCAATGGGTTCAATATGTTGCTCATATAATTCCAATTAGGAGTCTATTTACAAATTGCTTGCTTGCTCATAGAAATTAGTAGTCTAGTTACAAATTTCTTGACTGCTCATAAAATAGTTGTCCCCTAGAAAATGGTTTCCTAAAAATCTTATTTGGAAATGTGTGCCCCTATCCCTTGTTTCCTCTTTCTTGGAAACTTGGTGTAACATAACAGTTCTGAGATGATGATTAAATACTAAACAATCATACAACCCTGCTCACCAATATACATAAGGAGCATTATTTTTCCAAGTGAAAGTGGTATTGATGGCCCATACTAACCTCTCCTTGAAAATTAACTTCATCACATATGAATGAAGTATCTACATTTCCTCTCTAGAAAACAAAATTGTTGCTAAAAAGAATGAGCACAGCTTATAGCATTTCAACTGTGACTTTCAGCTTCACTATGTTTTTATAAATAACATGTGCTAACCACTCCACTTCCCCATAGCAATGAACATGTTTAGATAAAAATAATAGCTCATAATCACAAACTAGATACTCAAGGAGATCAATATATAATCCCTAGCCAGGATGAGATTGACTGAGAGGTTCATATCCACCAATTCTAGATTACCAGGATTCAGTCATGTGATAACTACTCTTGTTTTATTCTTTTCTTCTTAGTTTGTAATATACACAATTTTGGTGGAGTTATTATGGTAGATGGTTCTTGTAGTCCTCCTTGTTGTCAAGGAATTGAATGTTTCTTTTCATTTCCCACAATCGTGTCTTTATTAAACTAAGTCATGTTTGGGTGTAGAAAGCTTAATTTTAACCCATGCAATTAGTGTTTCATTCACACACGTGCACCATTCACATCTGGTTTAGCATAGCTAAACAATATTTGGAAGGTGTTTTTCTTTTAGTTTTGAGCACTTCAAAATGCTTGCAAATGAACTAGCTTAGGTTAGGATTGAAGGTGACCTAGTTTGAAGTCTTAGATTTGTTTCTCCTTCGTGTAGATTTCTGCCTTTTTTACATGCTCTTACACTGTTTGTTAAATATACTTGTGAATTTTGTTGGTTGAATTGAGAGATACAAACACATGTTAAACTGCCTGTAATATTTGTTTTAATGATGAAAACTTGTTGATTTTATTAATGAAAAGGCAGTGAAACCAAATAATGGGAAGCTCCTCTCCTAGAGCCTTCTAGCTCTCTCAGAGAACTTCACTTAGTCTTTCTTAGGGTCTCTTTCTCTACCATAACTAGAGGATTCTTTCATAATCCCCTAACTCCATAGGAACTTCCCACCAACTTCAAACTCCTCTCTATTCTCTCCTCCATAGCTTTCTCACATCCATGGCTTCACTAGCCTCCTGCCACTCCAATTGTGTCAGATCCATAAGTATTGGTTCCCCAACTCCCCTTAGGTATAATCCAACTTCTATGGATTCAATTTTGTGTATCTTGCACCCATTTTCCAATCGAGTTCCAAAATCAAGTCTTTTAGGCCTTGTAGCCTTTTTAGGCTTATTAGACCTCATAATACCTGAAAATGTATTTTCCTCCTAAAACCCCTTTAAAACATCCCTAGAAATAAAGTACATATTATTTGTGGGTTTTTTTTCCCCTTTAATATTTTCTAGGTCTCTGGTCTCAACTTTGTTTGTACAATGGACTTTTACCAAACCCCTAAAAACAAGGGTTTCTAGGGCATGAAGACTAGTTTGGTTTCTTGATCTTCTTCCACTGATCTAATGAGCTCCCTTGAACTCCTCCTTCCATCAGAAGGTCTGCACCTCATGCCCCTACACTCCTCTATCATTGATTGGCACATACCAATCAACTTGCAACTTCCATTGTTGTTGTACTGCTCATTCACCCTAGCCAGAATATCTAGTACTCACCTAGGGCCTGATTGTTTTCAAGCTTCCCCTACACACACACACACTCCACAAGCCATATGTAAAAATTATATACAAGGCTCTAATGGATTCCAAGTGGTCATGGAGTTTGAACGATGGGAACACCAAAGAAAACCATTATTTACATAACTGGACCAAAACTGACCATTGAACTTGCAAAATACAATAATTTAAACAAAACCTAACCAAAAAGTACAATCTACTAAAATAATGCCACAAATATCTTAGGAATTACATTTCAAATACTATCCATTGATTCATTCAATCCATTCAATCCAATAAAGTGGTGGATGATGGTTCTGTAACTTAATTAGACTGTAAATTGTTCCTTAACAAACACCAGTCCGTACAATGTCCAATCTAACTGTCAGATTAAGGTTGAAATTACATTATATACTCTTATCCCACCTGTCTAGATCCTCTGGTTAGGATTCAGGCACCATAAGAGCCGATTCCTAAAAACTAGGCAATGTTGTCATGGCAACTTTAAAAGTTGTCATGACAACTTTTTGTCAAAATGACAATTTTCCCGTTTTGAGAGTCCTAATTGGTTCCAAACCTTACCAATTGACCTCAAATGACTATATAACATAAAATCCTAAAAATCTTCCCAATTTGGGAATTTGGTCAACCGTTTGACTTTTAAGTTGACTTCTAGGTTCTAGACCCCTAGAATCAACTAGACCTAACAACATACAAAACCTAATCCTTCCTAACTCTAATCACACCTCAAAACACACTAGGGACTTTATAGACTAGTCCTTATTCATGGATGGTTGGAAAAACCAACCTACAAGAAAAAATGTCTCAAGATCTTATTAAAGACCTTATGGTGCTCCTGCACCATCCTCCCCCTGCAACAAGAAAGTTAAGGTACCTGTGGTGTCAAGAACTCCTCACTGTTTCCATGCTTCCTGAAGTCACTCTCAGCTATCCAAGTGGCTTTTGACTCTGGTTGGTGTCTACACTTCACTAGATGTTCCATATAGACTTTGTGTTTTGTCTTCTTCTTTACTCTTGAATCCAATATCTTCACCACTTGTGGCTTGACTTGTTCCAGAGTCTTGAACTCTCCCATATCCTTATATACCTCTATACTGTACTACAACTCATCCATCTCTAGTCCCTTATACTTGATCAAATCATTCACATTGAAGATTGGAGAAATTGACATCTCCTTGGGCAATTCCACCTTATAAGCATTAGGCCCATACTTAGCTAATATCTTGCAAGGTCCAATTCTTTTCATTTGTAGCTTACTAGGTATCCCCTTTTGTAGTCTTTCCTTATTCAAGAACACCATTACCAACTCTCCCACTTCAAACTGCAAATCTCTTCTTTCATCATCTCTTTTTTCTTTCAAATTTTGATTGGCCTCCATTAAGGTCTTTTTCAGTTGTTCATGAACTTCCTTCATTGATTGTGTGAAATGATCAACATGTCCACTAACTCCCTCATAACCTTTGAGGTCTCTGAGCTTTATCACACCCCTTGGATGTGCCCCATACACAACCTCAAATGAAATTTTGCATGTAGTACTACTTGTGCTATCATTATAAGAAAATTCTACCAATGGAATAACCTGTTCCCATCCTTTTCCACATTCCTTTATCAGACATCTAAGAAATTTCCCAAGAACTATATTGATTACTTCAGTCTGCCCATCCATTTGAGGATGATAGGTAGATCCATGAGACAAGTTTGTGCCCAGTCTCTTCCATAGTGTCTTCCAAAAGTGTCCCATGAACTTCACATCCCTGTCTACAATAATGCTCAGTGGTAGGCCATGAATCCTCACTATTTCCTTGATGAACAAGTAGGCAATATGGCTAGAATCATGTGTTATTTTGCATGGTATGAAGTGGCTCATTTTATTGAACCTCTCTACCAATACGAACACATTGTCTAAACCAGTTGGAGTCCTAGGTAACCCCACTATGAATTCTAGACTTACACACTCCCAATGTCTACTTGGGAAGGGTAATGGCTGGTAAGGTCCTACATTTGATGAAGTGCCTTTATCCTTCTGACATATGCCACACTATTCCACATATCTTCTCACTTCCTTCTGCATCTTTGGCCACCAATATAACCTTTCCACTAGGTCCAACATCTTATTTAGTCCAAAATGTCCACTTAGGCTTCCATTATGCTTCTCCTTTATGAGGTTCTCCCTCATCGAGCCTTTTGGAACACAAAGTTTTTTACCTTCGAAAAGCAACCCATTCTGCAATGTATACTCTGCAAAATCACTATGAAAGTGATTCTCAAAATTCTAACACACCTTGTATATCTCTGAGAAATCTGTATCTCCCTCATATAGGTCCTTAAAACCTTCAACTCATGTACTTTGCAACTGAATCTCTTGGATGGTGAGTATTCTCCTACTAAGGGCATCTGCAACTTTGTTTTGCACCTCCTTCTTATGTTTTATCGTAAAAGTGTAAGACTATAGGAATTCCATCCACTTGATGTGTCTCAAGCTAAGCTTGTCTTGAGTGTTTATGTAACTCACTGCTTGGTTGTATGTGAAGACAACACACTCTTCAGGCAATAGATAATGCCTCCACTTGTTTAAGGCTTGCACAAGAGCATATAGCTCCAAGTCATAGAATGAGTACCTAGACCTAGTCTCATTTAGTCTTTCACTGAAAAAGGCCACAGGCTTGCCTTCTTGTCTTACGACAACTCCTACTGCAATGCTTCTTGCATGACACTAAACAATTAATGGTTTGTCAAAACTAGGTTTAAAAAATATAGGTTGAGTAGCCACTTCCTTATTCAACCTCTCAAACCCCTCATTAGCTACCTTTGTCCACACAAACATTTCTTTCAATCCTCCTTTTATAGTCTCTAGGACTGGAGCACAAATCTCACTGAATCTCCTAATGAAATTCCTACAGAATTGGGATAACCTATGGAATCTCCTAACTTTTGTCCCTATCTTAGGAGTAGGCCAGTTCAAGATAGACTCTACTTTCTCTTTATCCATCTTCAAGTCACCCTTGGAAACTACAAAGCCAAGGTAGACTAACTCTTCTTTCATGAACTCACTCTTCTCAAGGTTTATGGTGAGTTTCTCCCCCTCCAACTTCTTCAACATTAACTCAAAGTGCTTCATATGATCCTCTTTGGTTTTACTAAATATGAAGATGTCATCTAAATAGACAACTACTATGTGAGGTGTTCCAAATGGATTCTTTCCATCTATTGCTTGGCAGACCATGGTAGTATGACAGAGAAGCTGTCCATACAAACAAGATATTATTAAAGACCTTAGGGTGCTCCTACACCACCAAAATATTTTTTGGGTAATTCTTTAACCTACAATTAATTTCTAATATCTATTAATGCCCACTCTATTTGCAGTTGCTTCTGCTACAGTCTCAGCACCATTTTAGTGGAGTAAATGTGAAGGATACACTGGCCGAAGCTATTAACTATGCCCTCCACGCCAGGGATTCAAGGTTTTTCTTTGAATACTCATTGCGTTAGCTGAGAGTCTTCTTGAGTACGTTATGTGAAGAATCAATGCATTGTGCATCCCTTATCAACTAAGCTTCGATTGAAAACCGTATTTCAATTTAGAAAGCTAAAAAAGATTAGTTATAGAGCCTCTTCATGTAGATACAAACGGTGCGCAAAATGAGATGCCCATGGATTGAACATGGCTCTCTGGTAAGTTAAATCTATGTAAGCCTCCATTTTGAGCTTTTATGCTTGTTTTCTTATTTATTGATTTTGAGTTGTCATAGTGCGTCCTAGGCTATCTGTTTTTAGATGAACTCAAATATATCTTTGTCGTTTTTCTCATCTTTTGCATTTAAATGTATGATTTGTCCAGTACCCAACCTTTTAGATTCGAACTCACTTTTAGTTTAATTTTATGATGTTTGTAAATGTTACACATGTTAGCTATTGACATTACCAGCACAGGGACTTGCATCTAGGTGTAGACAACATGTCCTATGAGGTGTGGACTATGTATCAAGTATGTTTGGTTGATTATTAGTTACAGGGCTGGAATAACTTTTCTTTTTTTACCCTTCTACTTTTGGCCTATTTCAAACCTAGTTACGTCTATTATTCAACATAAAGGGTAATGGTTTATCGGTGTTTGTGTTCGTTTCACACGCAACCTATTCTGGCTAAACCAAAGTACTTGAAAATGGATCACCCAGTCATTTTTCAAATGTTGGGGCTGAATCATAACTTGCTAGATTGATTATAGTCTTTGTCTTCATTTACATTTACAAGGTTGATTTGATTCTGCTTCAAGACTTTCTTGAACTTGGAGAGAGGACTGGTTATGTCAATACAGGGTTAATTGAAGAGAAAATTATTGAGTGCATAAAGAAGAAGCAGTGTATCTTGGAATCCAAATATAATAATCTAACAGAAGATGATCGAAAATGAAGCATTTGTCAAGTAGGTTCTGAAGAATTTTGCAAATTTGAGAATTAGAACATATATCAGAAGGCTTAATGATGATGATCTGCCATTTTGCAGGAAGAGTATGAAATAGTTGATGAGATTGAAAAGCTTCATTGTGGTCATGCCTATCATGTAGGCTACCTAAAAAAATATCAATGTTGTGCATGAAAGTCATTGTTGGTAAGATATAAAATTATGTTTGTTACTGTTCTCTAGTTTATTCTTAACCACACAACAACAGGGGATGCTCCCATACTTTGTTTCAAATGTAAATTTTCATTGAAGCATCTCTTTTTTAGGAGAATCTAACGAAGGGGAATATAACATCATTAGAACAGTGAACTTGTTATTGCCCAGTTCTCATAGGTTGTTCCTTCTTTGTTGTGCTCATTGCATGCTTCGTGTGGTGCCTCACTACTACATTTCTTGTGTCATGTCTTACTAATAACAAAAAACATGAATTGCAAGTTCAGATTTCTTGTTGGAATTTCTCATTGATGCATAATCTTTGGAATTGCTCATTGATATATGAATCTACAAAAAACATGAATTGCAAGTTGAGATTTCTTGTTGGAATTTCTCATTGATGCATGAATCTTTAGAATTGCTCATTGATACATGAATCTTTCCTATCAATTGAACGTTTGGTTAGTCCTGTTACTTTCCTTCTAGTGTGTCCGTGCTTGGAGTGAGCTCTGTATTTCCTATAAACAAAAAAAAGAACCTCATAATTGTGCAGTTGAAATTTTACTGAAACACATATTAGCATTTACATGAAATACGAAAATCTGTTATCACTAATGAACAAGCATTTCATATAGCATGTTTAATTATTTATAAAATGACATGTAACTTTACTGGTGCATTGGTTTGGAGCTGGTGATGCTCGGCTTAAACCTCACCCTTTTCTTAATCTGTACTAGTTCTAAACTGGACCACAAGATGAGTATTCACAACTGCCATCACATATGGAGCTTTTCCTACCTTGGCATCTGCATTTTGAGTATTCACAACTGCCATCACATATGGAGTTTTTCCTACCTTGGCATCTGCATTTAAAATAGAATGTGCTGACTGGGTGATTTCTCCAACCTCAAAGAAGAAAAGGGGATTCACAGCTAGATAAAACTATTTGCACCCCAAACTTGGGTCAATTTTGTATTTTGTATTCTACTTAAGATTTGAACAGAACTCAGATTCAACCACCATTTGTATATGAGTAGAATCAACATCCACGAAATATCCTCTCCATTAAATGTTTCATTTTGAGTTGTCCTGTTTGCAATTTTCTTTACTAGTTCTACACATTCATTGAATCGTCAAATCAAAATATATTTCTCGTTCACTAGGGAATTATCAATCAAACACATACACTTTCTCCTACTTCATTACATTGGGCAGGGCAGGGACTCCAGCTGCGTGCAGCCCTTCTTTTGTTGACGATCTGTCGTGAATATATATATATTTTTTTTTTGGAAGGGTGAAAATTTATTCAATTCACACTTTTGACCGGAGCTATGAATCGGGTATAATAACAACGAGCAGGGGGAGACTGGACCTGTCGTGAATATTAAATATGAAACAATGTCGCTAATTTGATTGCAGTTTCTGAGCCTGGACCTGTCGTGAATATTAAATGTGAAACAATGTCGCTAATTTGATTGGAGTTTCTGAGCATGAATAAATTTGTATCTCAAAAATGATACAAAAGAAATTTGTGAAGTGAGTTTCTAACATGCCCAAAAATTTGGACATAAAGAAGAGTTTAATCTTTCTCTATTTTATTAACTCGAATGCTCGTCCATTGTGTCCATGGGATGCGCCATGATATAAACTCTTCTTAGACAGATGAATCTGTTTAATATAGTAACTTTCATGTGTATCCATTGTTGTTAGCTTCTATATTAATTTGAAATATAAGTTTAGTGTACCCATTATTTGCAGGTATACGATTATGCATATCTGTAATCAATCAAAAGTGAACAATTGCCCCGTGTGTTGGACTATTAAATTCTTCACTTCACTTAAAGTTTCGTATGAGGATTGTTTGTGAAGTCTTCTATAAATTGCATGAAGTTAAAATTAGATTATGAGATCTATAGTTTTTGTTGAACATGCATAAGATCTCTTTTGTTTAAATTGTTCTTGGATTTTTCTATCAAGCAATTGTAATACATTTTTAATCTCTAATTTTTAGATCTGATCCTTGACCATCTAATCAAAAAGATTTTGTAAATTCATTTGAATAAATAGAAAGTTTTATCTGCTTTTGAACAATTTATATTTTCTTTAAATTCTTCTCCTTAAAGTGATGACACTATTTCTGTTGTAAAATATTCAATTTTATGTGTTATTGTTTGAATTGTTAGCATATTACAAAGCATGCTTATATTTTAAAACATCTATGTAAAATATGCTTTTAAAATGTGATATATTTAACAAATTAATCAATTAGTTTGATTTTTTAATTAGAAAATATAATTGTGAGATAAACAATGAAACAAAATGATGCATGTATAAATTGTTGTCTAGAGCATGCTTATGTATCATGTAATCTATATGACTTAGGTACATTAAAAAAACCTGAAATAAAAATTAATTTCATAATGCATGTTGAACAATGCGTTGTAAGTTTTCTAACAAAAGTTTGGAATTAAAATTCAAAAAACTTGTTAAATTAGAAAACATTGAAGTAAAAGTGACAAAATATCTATGAAACTATTTGATTGTCAAAATTTTAAAATTTACTAAATGAATTAAATAACATTCCAACTAAAAACTTAAATAGAGCCTTCATAAAATTTGTAAATTCCGTAATATCAAAAATAACAGCCCACACTCACCTCCCTTAGATTAATTTAAAGAAACCATTTTTTTTAAAAGGATGAGTTCCATATTCTTTAAATCTTTCTTTATCAGGTCAAATATTTTTTATATTCAATAATGTAATAAAATAATTTTTTATTTGGTTTATTTTCCTACATCTCATAATTAAATCAGCTTCCCAAATTATGCATTCTTTCTTAAGATTTCATCTACATAGTGTAAAATAAAAAATTCAAAACATATACTATTTTATTATTTAATAAAAGACGCATTCCAAATGTTGATCACTTAGCCTTGAACTCGACTAAGAGGGAGAAAAGATCTTCCTTTGTGGATTTGAGCAATAAGGAGAACTCATATCTAACTTTCAACCACTTGAATGTTATGTCAAGAGTGCCTCAAAAACCTTAAGGATAATCTTTCCTTGTTAGGGTTTTCATGCACCCCTCCCTAGGAAAAATAAAAATAAAAAATCTCGTCTCGGGCCTCTTAATGATCAAAAAAATAAAATTCTTTATATTCTAATAATGTAATAAAATAATTTTTTATTTGGTTTATTTTCCTACATCTCATAATTAAATCAGCTTCCCAAATTATTCATTATTTCTTAAGATTTCATCTACATAGTGTAAAATAAAAAATTCAAAACATATACTATTTTATTATTTAATAAAAGACGCATTCCAAATGTTGATCACTTAGCCTTGAACTCGACTAAGAGGGAGAAAAGATCTTCCTTTGTGGATTTTAGCAATAAGGAGAACTCATATGTAACTTTCAACCACTTGAATGTTGTGTCAAGATTTCCTCAAAAACCTTAAGGATAATCTTTCCTTGTTAGGCTTTTCATGCACCCCTCCCTAGAAAAAATCAAGAAGTAGAGGATTCTGAGATAGAATTGACTAATGTCAAAGCTAAATTCAAGAAGAAGAAAAAATAGATGTAGGTAATGAATAAAAATAAAGAAGACCTTCTTAAAAATAAATCCAAGGATAGATAAATTGCAAAGGAGGTGGTGAATGGCAAAATAAGAACCCTAGATGGTCTCTTTGTCCCATAAAAAAAGAAAAAGAAAAACTACATTTTTAGAAACTCCCCAAGGGGGGAGGTAGATTAATAGTTCAAGGTTGGGCTTTTCTTTGTAGTTGTTCACTCTGAAGATTAAGTCTTGGAATATGAGGGGCTTGAATAGCCAAGCCAAACAACACATATTGAAGTATTTGATTTTGGATCAAAAGATTGATATATTTTTAGTTTAAGAAATAAAAATGAAGGAAGAAGGTTTCAAGAAAATCATTGAAAAAAATTGGCCCCTTGCTCATTGGGTGGTAATTCTTGCTAATTGTGCCTTTGAAGGCATTGCTACCTTGTGGAACACCTATTTATTTTCTAGTAGTATCTACCAAACCTATTAAAATAGCTTGATTTTTACTCTCTATAACTTTATGTCTGGACATAAGTGGAACTTGATCAAAGATTATACTCCTAATGTTAGATCAGCTAGAGTTTCTTTATGGAGCTCATTAGCTTCCTTATTTATTAGTATTTTATTTGATAAATGGATGGTCGGGGGAGACTTTAATTCTTCTCTTTATCCTTCAAAGAAATTAGGAGGTAAGGATTTCAATGATAGTATGACTGATTTGGGAGACTTTATTTATTGTGTGGATCTTATTGATATCAACTTGTAGGGATCTCTCTTTACTTGGTTGAATAGGAGAGATGGAAACCATCTTATACAAGTAAGGTTGAATAGATTTCTTGTTTCCATCAATTGTATTAATATAGATAATCTATCTTTGACTGCTTAGCCTAAAATATGTTTTGATCATAATGCTATTATTTTTTTGTGGCATGAGGGATTGACAAAAGGCCCTTGTCCTTTTAGATATGAAATAATTTGTAACTCTTACCCAAACTTTAGAAACTTAGGGGAGCGATGGTGGAATATTCCTCATACCCGCTCACCTAAATTCCAAGTAAACCAAAAATTAAAAAGGAAAAAGGAAAAGCTTAACGAATAGAATATCCTATATTTTGGAAATATCTTCCATGCTAAAAAAATATATCTTTGGACCTAAAAGATATCCAAGAGAAGATAAAATTGGGACAAAATAATATGGTTGTCTGTCAAGAAGACAAAACCTTAAGGGGGTGATGGATAAGATTAAATAAGAAAGAATAAATAGTCTAGAACCAAAAATCTAGAATTCAATGGCAAGTTGAAGGGGATAGAAATGCTAATCTTTTTCACCAGTCTACCTTAGAGTATAGAAGAAGAAATAGGATAAGAAAAATGCAGCTCCCGGATGGCATCTTTACAAAAGATGAGGATATAACATCAAATGTTTGTGTTTCCTTCTTTGTTGGCCTCTAAATGAATCCTCATGTAGGATTTAATGACCCTTATGAGATGTTGGATGTTATCCCTAAGATAGTTTTGAATCTAGCTAATCAAAAATGTTTGGAGCAAGTTTCTTTTGAGAAAGTCAAATAAGTTTTTTTGTCTTTCGGGGCCTATAAAGATCTTGGTCCTAATGGCTTCCCCTCGAATTTCTTTCATGAGTTTTTGGATATTGTGGGGAGAGATATCCAAAATGTTGCTAGAGATTGCTTTAGAATGAGAATGATTCTCAAATAGATTAATGCTACATTTATAGATTTGATTCCCAAGATGGTAAATTTAAGAAAAATGATATATTATAGGCCTATTAGCCTATGTAATACCCTTTATAAGATATCCATAAAATTTTGGTCAATAGACTCAAGATGGTTGTGGATAAATTGATTAATAATTAGAGAGGTTTTGCTAAAGGAAAGAATATTTTAGATTTTATAATCAGTACTCAAGAGATCGTCCTCTCTATGGATTCTAGTAATAATGTAGGTATGGTTTTCAAACTTAATAGTTTTAAGGCCTACAATAGAGTCTCATGTGATTTCCTAACTGAAGTTCTTAAAAAATTGGTCCTTCAAAGAAAATTTCTCAAAAATTATCTTAGAATATGTTACATCCCCCGTGTTCTCTATTTTTGTTAATGATTCCCGAAGAGGTTTCTTTTCTTATGGAATTGTTTTGAGCAAAGGAGACCCCATCTCCCCACATTTATTCATTATTGTCACTAAAGTTATCGATTGGAACATTCACAAATATAGAGAATTAAACTTTCTGGAAATTGTCAATGTTGTCTCTCAATTGCATCCTCATACCCACCACTAATTTGTTGATGATAGTAACATTTTTTGAGAAGCCTACCTCTCTAAAGATAAAAAGTGGAAGGAGTTTCTCAAAAACTATGATTTCATCTCAAGACAACACATCAATTAACAAAAAGGAAATTTGTACTTTCTCAATGTTCATATCAAATAAATTGTGTGAAGGTACACCTCTTTAACACTACTATTCAGCTAATGAAGGTGAAATACATTGCTATTACATTCATATTATTAGGTTACATTGTACTCTAATTATTGATCAGATTCAAATTTTTAAATTTATAATTGATTGTTACATTGTGCATCCAAAGTGAATGTAGTAAACAAATGTTCCTTCCATATTACATCTTTAATGTTGAAAACTTAAGGGAAATTGCTGAAAATAAAGTAAGATAGAAGCATGATGAGGTTTAGGGGTACATGCATTTCCTTTAAGAGGTCTTCTGCATTCTGGAGCTGATTGTATGCATTATCTGAGTCTTCACGTCCTGTGCATTTTCCTTTGTTTATCCTACATCCTAGGTCTCCTTTTGGTCCAATGTCCTACATCATGGAGAAAAGGTGTTAGATCCAAATTGGATCTAAGAAATACATGAAAACATAAAAGCATCATACAACAATCAAACTTCCATAATTGCACAGTTACTAATAACATCAATGCAATTGAAAGGTACGCATCTATATTAATAGAATAATAACATCAAAGAGGTATATCTTTAGGGAACCCTTTACTATATTTGAAGGATGCAATGAGGAAGAGAATCATAATTGGTTACATTATCCTGAATTTCTATAGTTTGTGAGTGATCATCATTCTGATTATCCAGACACTGTAGGATTCCAGAACAATGTATCTATCTATTATCCCCTTACCCATAACAAGTTTCATGAAAGCAATTATATCTTGTAAGAGTGGCATAACTATTGTAATGTGATGTTTAAGCTTGCTGAAAATAGATAAAAGATGTAATGTTGTTTGTGAGTGTCACGAACCCATGCTCAAACCTGATAAACATGTGCAAATGTTCAAAATTTTCAAGCAAGGAAAGAAATCAAAACCAGGTGTAAGACAAGTTTTGAGAAGATGCAGAAGAAAAGGAGATGCACTTCATAAGAGTTGAATAGTACAAGGTCGATGCATGTGGTTATAACTTTTAATGCCATTGATACAAAAATGCGGAGTCCAAAAAGGAAAGTGCATATGCCAGAATGAAGGGATGATGAAATAACAATGCTATTATTGGATGTTGATAATGTTGTTCAAATGCAATGCCATATACCAAGATCAAATCAGGTAAACAGTGTTCTTATTTAATGTTGTTAGATACATGTTATAATGAAAAATAAAGATTATGCAAGAATGTAAAACAAATAGCAGTATTATTTTGCATGTTCACATGATAGTGTTATACATATCCATCTGAATAAAATTGCTATTGTTGATGTTGTTATTCATGATTAGCTGACTGTATTATAATATAAAATGAAGATGCATATACATAATAGTGTTTTTTTAATGAAAAAGGATACACATGTTCAATGGCCAAGCCCTCTCTTTCGTAGTGTTTCTCATTGGAGTCACGAGCCTGTGCTTGAACCCCATGAGTAACTCTTTAACGGAGAGGTGGTAACTATGTATGTATGTAATGCTTGTCACTGATTCGCAAGAGTAATATCATATAATGTAGAAAAAACTCCAGACATGATACATAATGACAAGGCACGGTCTCAAAAAAGATACAAACATCTAGTGGCATTGATTCCAACATAGTAATCACTGTCAAGTTGGACAAAGAAGACAATATACAAAAAAGATGTAGACATCCAATGGTAACATTCATCGTAGAGTGGAGCCAACAAGCCCCTCTTTGATAAAACATGGTAGATATGTTCATTTCTAACTATAGATATCAACATTCATGAACTCACACATCAAAATCACAACATAAGATTATGTGGGTGTCGTAAACAGTGAGTCGACAATGAACAAATGGCCACTTTAAAAATAGCAGAGCAAAGGAATGATCATTACAATGAACACCATTAAAGCAAAAGATTATTGAAAGTTTCAATCAGAGATATCTTTGAAAGCTATCTAATACAACAACATGTTTAAATGAAGACATGGTGTAAATACAATACCAAGTAAAAGCGGAGAGTAACTTATATGTGAGTTACATGCAAAGAAGGGACAATAGAGCCTGAGTTCAATGAAGATGTGCGTGAATAGCGCCATATATTGTGGCATGCAAAGACCCATTAAAGCTACAGCCCGCGGTGAAGAGAGCCCAAGCTCTATGAACTCAAGTGTCATAAACATACAAGAAGGCCAAGCTCTTGTTCACAACAACAATAATATTGAACTCCACTGCGAAGAGCCCAAGATTTTTAAAACTTCATTGCATTACCGATCTCCAGTTTGAGCCCGAGCTTCATGCTCAATAAATAAATGCGCACTCATAGGTGCAGACAAAGATGGAGTAAAGATACAGAGAGGAGGCTATTTTTCAGCCCAAAAATCACAAAGGGAAGCCCAAAAAATGATAAAACAACCCCCACATCACAGTGTTGACTTCCAAATCAACAATCCAAACAAAGAGCAGTAATGGAGGCCGGAGACAACGCCACAATCATAGCATGGTGATGCCATAAGTCTAGGGTTTCAAAACTCTAACATCATCCCGAAATGTAGAATGCCAAAAGAAATGCGAAAAATAATGCCTTTGCCAAGTTTTGAAAAAATTTGGTATCCACTGACAAAAGCAATAAATGCTCCATACCGACTGCAGTGCACGATAGCTATTCCCAATGCCACAACAATAGAGCTATGCCATGATGGAGATATTATTGCATTGATATTGGTCATGTTTACCTTAGGATGGTGTTAGGTTTGGCATGTTTAGGGTATATGCCATGGGTTAGGGTTTTCACATGTTGTGGAGGTTAGGTTATATGGGTGTTATTAGATTTTGGTATAGTTTATATATGTTGGCAATGCTTTTTTTAAAAGATGTAATTAAAAAAATGGCAACATTAGGGGCTAGGTTTAGGGCATGTATTATGCCTTAAATTTAGGGTTATTTGCTGATTTGGAGGGATTTTGGAGGGGCTTAGATTTTTGAATTTAGCCATGAGGGGATATATATCTGAGCCTCTTTCTCATTTTTAGGGGTTCAGAATTTAGGGAGAAGGTGGCTTAGTGAGCATTTTTTCCTTTGTACCTTTTTCATATATTTTGTAACCATCGGTTCCTGTTTTATGCAGATTGTGTTCAAGTGAATGTGCATATTCCTTGGCATATTTTGTACTTTTGCATGTAACCATTTGTAGATTTTGAGGATAATAAAGCAAGTTCCCATTATTCCACATTTTTTTTGAGTTCTGTTACTGATCATTTTCAACATTTCTGCATTTAAGTATAATGTGTTGCAAAGTAGATTAGAGAATTGATTCAATTCCTATTATAGTTGGTCAAGTATAACCTTTTGCAGAATATGTATGTTTGTTGGAAAAATTATCTCTATTTGTGGTACAAACCCTAATAGTGAGTTTCAGGTCAGACTATATGTTGAGAAGTGAACATTACTGTAGATCTCAGTAGTGTGTGTAGTTTGGATGCTATTTTGAAGTTCTAATAAGTTTGAATCAAGTTTTGGTGTATCACCTTTCAGTTTATTTATTCAGTTTATAGTCATATTTTCCCTTTTCCCAAAGTAGAGATCAATCATAGGTGATATTCCAAATCCAATAGGAACTGGCCTAGAATCTGGAGATTCCTTCTTAATCAGAGTCCACCCACAACTCAGGAAGGTTTCCATTGTTACCATGAGATATTAGTATGCCCTAATGCCTGAGTTAGGGTGATATTTCAAGGGCTTAACAATTTTTGGCATGCCCGGTGGGACCAGAAAGTCATAGTTTTCATAGTTCTTATTGGTTTGATATGCATCCAACAGGTTTCAAACCTTTAAGAGGTCATTGTTTTGCATATCTGGCGACTCTATGTTTATATCTACTAGTTTTAGGAAGATTTGATGCCTAAGATGGATTACTATCCTCCATTTATGAAGGTGCTCATGCATGTTCTAAATATGATTCATATCAATACAACCCTAATACTATTTTTGTGCCAAAATTTGAAGAACAACACTCATCTCACACTTACCGACCTCCAGCCTAGCAACAAGTTTCTTGGAAACATGCCTCTCAACAGGCACAAGGGAGTTTCTTTAATGATTCTGTGAACTATCCCCAACATGTTCCAATTATGAGCCTTGATGATATTCTTAAGAACTTTCAAGACCAAGTGAGATCTGCGGAGAAAGAAAAATAGTATGGTATGCAACAAGAGGAGCTATATTATCAATTTCACATACACCAACAAGAGATGGAGGCTCAAAGGTATGAGAAGGAGTTGTTTTCCAAGAAAGTTGCATATAAAGAGGAGCAAATGAGGCAATTCATGGCAAGATTACAAGAGCTAGAAGCTCAAGAAGCTTCTTGTTCCCTAAGTCTACCTATAACTCAAGAGGTTTCCAAGCTAGAGATTCCATGTTTTAAGGGGTATAAGCCTAAAAAATAAATAAGATAGCCCCTACAAGATCCCTTGAGTGAGCATGGTCAACCAACCCACTGTATTGATCCTCAATCTAAGATATGATATGTAGTTGAACCAAATGAGCAAGATACCAAGTTTCTATGGAAACCTTCATGGACTAAGAATCCTTGTTTTTCAGATGCCAAATCTTATCAAGGTTACCCCATGTAAGCCATCTCAGGACCAGGGAGCTAAAAAGGAGGTTATTGTTTCAAATCTGATAGAACTAGAAGCAGAAGCTCAAGAGAAAATCTAGTTGGGATAGGAGGTACCAGATTTATTTGCAGATATGCCTGCATATTTTGAGCAGGATGGTGAAAAAAATACATCACTTGTTGTAGGAGACCATTTTGAGCAAGAAGAGATGGTTGTTCTTTTCTTTGATGAGTTACCCTCTTTTGTTGATCAAGATGAGGAAGATGAGATTCCAGTCACATAAGCACAACAACAAGGTGTTCATAATATGGAAGTTTACCAAAGCCTAGATGATTGTTTTGACAAGATTATTGAAAATTTCTCTGAGAATCTTGTTGTTGAGATATCAGAATATGTGCTTATTGAAGGGTGCTCTATTTTAGAGAATATTCTATCTAAAGATTGTGTGCAGGAACATAAGCTGAAACCAAGTGCTCATGATTTACAGTGGGTTAATAGTTTTGATGATCTCTTAGCTGACTTTACAGAAGATGATGGTACTTTGATCATGGAGGAGGAGCTCACATGGCTGTTAACAATGCAGGGAATTTTTGAGGACTCAGATATAGGAAAGGAAAGAAAATAAATCAGCAAGGAAAGCTCCAAGTTCATACTCTCAAGAGGCTGTCCAATCCGGTATCTGACCCTATTGGAGAGAAGTAAAGAGGCTTCATTTACATCAACACCTGGTTATTATGATGTTGATAAGGAAGACCAAGTGTAGCATGTTGATTTAGATTTCTCCCATCAGTAGAGTGAAGTAAGTCAAAATACGTTCTCTCTTCATGAAATGTTGCATAAGCTGGTTAGATATGCTTCATTGTTCAATTTTCTTGTGTTTTCCTATAAGCATGTGCATCATTACAATTTGAGGAGAAAAGGAAAATATTTCAATAAACCATTAAATGGTTTTGTTTAGCATGTTTTGTTGTTGGTTAGGATAGGGTAGGTTAGTTTTCCAGTTTTCCCTAAGTGTAGTCAAGCACAGCTGGGTCAATTTAGTTTTAGCTCTCCCAATTTTTAATTTAAGTCTTCAAGATTCGGGGCTTGTTTGGGTTGCAAAGGAAGAGTTTTAATGAGTTAAGGGTGGTTGTGAGAAGTCAAAAAAGAGGGAAAGGCATAATTTGAGGTTGTTGTCAATGTCTGCAAACACAAGAAAATCATTCCTTAATGATCAATAATATATTTACAATTTTGTGATAATAAAGTTTTTGCTTCAGTATCACCAATCATAAACATACACGTAATCATTGGGAAAGGGTTTTCTTATATCCACAGTCTAGGTTTAAGGTTTTAAACAAGTGATTAATAGACTCAATGCCCAATGGACTATTTTAGGCTACTGGTCCCACTGTCTAGCAGGCAGACATCCATCAGAAGTCGCTAGAACTATTACCCTAATTTTTAAGATGAGGGATAGTAATCATACATAGTAAAAAATTGCATGAAGGTACACCTCTTTAACACTACTATTTAGCTAATGAAGGTGAAATACATTGATATTACATTCATATTATCAGGTTACATTGTACTCTAAGTATTGATCAGATTCAAAATTTTAAATTTATAATTGATCATTGCATTGTGCATTTAAAACGAGTGTAGTAAAAAAAATTTCCTTCCATATTACATCTTTCATGTTCAAAACTTAGGGAAAATTGCAGAAGAAAGCAAGATAGAAGTATGATGAGGTTTCAGGGTCCATGCATTACCTTTAAGAGTTCTTCTACATTGTGGAGCTAATTGTTTGCATTATCTAAGTCTTCACATCCTATGCATTTTCTTTTGTTTGTCCTGCATCCTAGGTCTACTTTTGGTCCAATGTCCTACATCATGGAGAAAAGGTGTTAGATCCAAATTGGATCTAAGGAATAAATGAAAACCTAAAAGAATCATACAACAATCAAACTTCCATAATTGCACAGTTACCAATAACATCAATGCAATGGAAAGGTACGCATCTACATTAAAATAATAATAGCATCAAAGAGGCATATCTTTATGGAACCCTTTACTATATTTGAAGGATTCAATGAGGAAGAGAATCATATTTGGTTACATTATCCTGAATTGCTATAGTTTGTGGGTGATCATCACTCTGATTATCCAGACACTATAGGAATCCAGAACAATGTAGCTATATATTATCCCCTTTCCCATTACAAGTTTCATGAAAGCAGTTATATCTTGTAAGAGTGGCATAACTATGGTAATATGATGTTTAAGCTTGTTGAAAACATAAAAAAGATGTAATGTTGTTTGTGAATGTCACGAGCCCATGCTCAAACCTCATAAACATGTGCAAATGTTCAAACTGTGCAAGCAAGGGGAGCAATCAAAACTAGGTGTAAGACAAGTTATGAGAAGTTGTAGAAGAAAAGGAGATGCGGTTCATAATAGTTGAATACAAGATTGATGCATGTTGTTATAAGTTTTAATGCCATTGGTACAAAAATGTAGAGTGCAAAAAGGAAAGTGCATATGCCAGAATGAAGGGATGATCAAATAACAATGCTATTATTGGATTTTGATAATGTTGTTCAAATGTAGTGCCATATTCCAACATCAAATCAGATAAACAATGTTATTATTTAATGTTGTTAGATACATGTTGTAATGACAAATAAAGATTATGCAAGAATGTAAAACAAATAGCAGTATTGTTTTGCATTTTCATATGATAGTGTTATACATATTCATCCAAAAAAAAATGATATTGTTGATGTTGTTATTCATGATCAGCTGACTATGTTATAATAAAAAATGAAGATGCATATATATAATAGTGTTTTTTTAATGAAAAAGGATATGCATGTTCAATGGTCAAGCCCTCTATTTCATAGTGTTGTTCATGGGAGTCATGAGCCCGTGCTCAAACCCCATGAGTAACTCTTTCACGGAGAGGTGGTAACTATGTATGAATGTAATGCTTGTCACTAATTTGCCAGAGTAAGACCATATAATATTAAAAAAACTTTAGACATGATATATAGTGACAGGGCACGGTCTCAACAAAGATGCAGACATCTAGTGGGTTTAATTCCAATATAATAATCACTGTCGAGTTGGACAAAGAAGACAGAATACAACAAAGATGCAGAAATCTAGTGGTAACATTCAAATATACATTGGTGACATTATGCATAAAGACAAGAATGGTTCTAATAGAGAGTGGCATGTTCTCATCACCGAGTGGAGCCGATAAGCCCTTCATTGATAAACAGTGGTAGCTATGTTTTTTTCTAACTGTAGATATAAACATTCACACGCTCACACATCCAAATCACAATAGAAGATTATGTGGGTATCGTAAATAGTGAGTCAACAACGAGAAAATGGTCACTATAATAACAACAGAGCAAAGGACTGATAAGACCCAAAAATCATCACAATGATAATGAATACCCAGATCATAAAAAAAACCCTGAGATCATTACAATGAACACCATTAAAGAAATAGACTATTGAAAGCCGCGATTAGAGATATCTTTCAAAGCTATCTAATACAACAACATGTTTAAATGAAGATAGGGTGTAAATACAATACCAAGTAAAAGTAGAGAGTAAATTATCTATCAGTTACATGTAGAGAAGTGATAGTCGAGCCCAAGCTCAATGAAGATGTGCATGAATAGCGCCATATATTATGGCATGCGAAAACCCATTAAAGCTAGAGCCTACAGTTAAGAGAGCCTGAGCTCTGTGAACTCAACTACCATAAACATGTAAGGAGCCCAAGATCTTGTTCACAATAACAACAATAATGAATTCTACTACGACGAGCCCGAGCATTTTAAAACTTCATTGCATTACCCATCTCGAGTTCAAGTCCGAGCTTCATGCTCAAGAAATGAATGTGCACTCATAGATGTAGATAGAGATGGATTAAAGATACAGAGAGGAGGATATTTTGTAGCCCAAAAATCACAGAGAGAAACCCAAAGAATGACAACACAACCCCCACATCATAGTGTTGACTTCCAACTCGACAATCCAAACAAAGAGCAACAATGGAGGTTAGAGAGAACGCCACAATCATAGCATGGCGGTGCCATAATTCTAGGGTTTCAAAACCATAACATCCTCCCCAAATGTAGAATGCCAAAAGAAATGTGAAAAATAATGCCTTTGACAATTTTTAATAAAATTAGGAATCCAATGACAAAAGAAGTAAATGCTCCAGACTGACTGGAGTACACGAAAGTTATTCCCAATGCCTCGATGACAGAGCTATGCCACGAAGAAGATATTTTTGCATTGAGATTGGTCATGTTGACCTTAGGATAGTGTTAGGTTTGGCATGTTTAGGGTATATGCCATGGGTTAGGGTTTTCACATGCTGTGGAGGTTAGGTTATATGGGTGTTATTAGATTTTGGTATAGTTTACATACATTGGCAATGTTTTTTGTAAAAGATGTAATTAAAAAAATGGCAACATTAGGGGCTAGGTTTAGGGCATGTATTATGCCTTAAATTTAGGGTTTTTTTATAGATTTAGAGAGCTTTTGGAGGGGCTTAGATTTTCAAATTTAGGCATGAGGGGGTATATATCTGAGCCTCTTTCTCATTTTTAAGGGTTCAGAATTTAGGGAGAAGGTGGATTAGTGAGCATTTTATTCCTTTGTACCTTTTTCATGCATTTTGTAGCCATCAGTTTATGTTTTATGCAGATTGTGTTCAAGTGAATGCACATATTTGTTGGCATATTTTGTACTTTTGCATGTAACCATTTACAGATTTTGAGGAGAATAAAGCAAGCAACCATTATTCCACATATTTTCTAAGTTTTGTTATCGATCCTTTTTAAAAATTTTGCACTTAAGTGTAATGTGTTTGCAACATATATTAGAGAATTGATTCAATTGCTATTCTATTTGGTCAAGTATAACCTTTTGCAGAATCTATATGTTTGTTGGCAAAATTGTCTCTATTTGTGGTACAAACCCTAATAGTGAGTTTTAGGTCAGCCTATATGTTGAGCAATGAATGTTACTACAGATCTTTGTAGTGTGTGTATTGTGGATTCTATTTTGAAGTTTTGATAAGTCTGAATCATGTTTTGGTGTATCACCTTTCAGTTTATTTATTCAATTTTTAGTCATCTTTTCACTTTTCCCAAAGCAGAGATCAGCCATAGGTGATATTCCAAATCCAATAGGAACCGGCCTAGATTACAGAGATTCCTTCTTAATTAGAGTCCACCCACAACTTAGGAAGGTTTCCATTGTTACCATGAGATATTAGTATACCCTAATGCGTGAGTTAGGGTGATATTTCAAGACCTTAACAAAAACATTATTGAGAGGTTTGAGAAAATGTTAGCTAATAAAAAGGAAAATTATTAAGCCAAGCTAGTAAAGTTCAGCTCCTAAAATCTTCTCTCCAAACCATTTAGGTGTACTCTCTATCTCTCTTCAAAATACCAAATTTAGTTGTTGATAAAATAGAAAAAAATCAAAATAATTTTTATGGACTGGTACTGAAAGTAAGACCAGGATTGCCTTGGTTACTTGGGACAAAGAGTCAAAACCTAGAGAAGGTGGTGGCTTGGCAATTAGAAAATTAAAACCTTTAATAGAGATATCCTCGCTAAGATTGGCTGGAAAATTATTAAAGGAGAAAAAACACCAGAGTAGTATTATAAGGGCCAAATACCTTTAAAACATCTCTCTTGAAAATTGTATTCATGACATGCGCATTCCTTTAGGATCTCCCATTTGGAACAATGTGTTCAACATTAGAAATATAATTAGAAAAGAAGGGAGAAAAATTATTGGTAATGGTAGAGATTCCAGATTTTGGGATGATTTTTGGAAGAAGGATTCCCTGGTAGAAGCTAACAACTTCAACTGTATCGAATATTTATTGAGGAGAAAATTTGGTATTATCTTAATAACTATATCACCTAGTAATGGAATTGAGCAAGATGGAGAAAATTCAGTGATCAACATAAAGAGAATAGAGTTGTTCCTCCCCATATACAGAATAGGATGGGAGAAGAAGACAACCACTTACAAAACTATCTTAAATATTGCTCCTTATTCCTAAGGCTAGACAAGATCTTTGGATTTGGAAACGCAATTCTTTAGGATCATTCTTTGTCAAGTATACATAGTGGTATATGGATAAATTTGATATGAACAACATATTTTGAAATGAATTTAGATCCCCAAATTGATCCCGAAGATAAAATATTTATGGTGGTCTATTGCCCATAGCAACGTTCTTACTATTGACAATTGCAACAAAAGTGGCTTCATTTTAGTTAATAGGTACTCTTTATGCTAGGTAGATTTTCAAAGTATTGTCCACATTTTGCTACATTGCCCTTATATTATTGAAATATGGTTTGAGATTTTTGCTAGCATGTTGATTTTATGGACTATTCCCTAAACTATCTATAATTTTATATATTACTAGAATTATTGTCCATTAAATCACCCTATTATTCAAAATGTATGGTTCCCAAATCTTCCTTTCATGGTTTGGAATGTGTCGAAGGAACGTAATAATAGTATCTTTAGAGACTAGTCAAGAAATAGATTTGTCCTCTTTCAAATTATAAAGCAACAAATTAAAGAGAATGTTATTGTTAGCTGCTTTGGCTATGTGAAATTTTTTCTAAACCTATAGGAAACTATGATTAAGAAGAATTTAGGTATAAACTAAAATCTTGTTAACATTAATTGGTTAAGTCTTTCTCAAAGAAATGAGACCAAATGATTGTCCCTAGATTTTGACTAGGTTAAACATAACTTTGATGGCTTCTCTAAAATAAATCTTGTTGTCTCTAGAGTTGGTGGACAAATAAGAGATTGGAGAGGTTATGTTATTGAGGGATACAATAAGAACCTGGTTGTGGGATCAAAAAATTAGCCAAAGCCTAAAATACTTGGAAAGACATCAAGCATCTCAAAGAAATAGAATTTCAAAAACTTATCATACAATCAGATTCTAAATTGGTTGTGGACCATCTTAATGGGAAGGCTAGTTGCCCTTGGGAACTGGTTACTCTAGTCGTGAATTGTACAAATATTTTATCAAGATTCAACCAATTTAAAGTTTATCATACTCTTTTTGAAGGAAACAAAGATATTGATCACATGGCTAACATGGGGTTGAATTGCAGAGAATGAAATTATATCTCCTATCTCTAGTGTCCTTATAGTCTAAAAGAGATCCTTGATAGTAAGAGGATGTAGATGTATATCCATGAGATACCCAGCTATAATTAGCTATGGGGAATAGGTTTATTGAGTTCATAAGATATACCCTATCTTTCCTCCCCTTCTGGCTCTATTGGTGGTGCCAAAGGATTGTAGAGAATGTTATTGGAATCCAAATTAAGCATGAAGAGAGGATGTAAGATGATAGAAGAAGGGAACCTGGCCTAATAAGAGGTTTCTAAAAAGGTTATATTTAGAAGGCATTTTTTAATAGGAGGGGTGTTAAGGAAGGGGATAAACCTTTTATTTTTCCTAACTCTATATGCAACATGATGTCTAATAAATCCTTAATAATGAGAAGGGAAATTAATGATCCCCTTACTAACAAGTTTTATAAAATAAAGAAAGGGAAAGATTTGTATATCTATAAGGATTTTTTTTCAATGAGGTGAAATGACTTATTTCTATTAGAAGGAACTCTTTTTATTGATGAATTACTTTGGCATAAAACCTACTGAGATTACAGTTAGTATGTGTCCTTAGCAAGAGTGAAATTATCAATTTACTAACCTTTCCACTATATTGGCTCTAATTTGTAATACTAACGGTGGATTAAATCTTAATAATTTAAAGGATTGGCATATATGTAAATGTCATTTCACTTGCACCAAAGAGAAGTCTCTAGATTTTAATTCTAGTTCTAAACGAAATAAAGTGTTTTATTTTCCTATCTAATAATTGTATTGTGGGCCTGTTTAGATGGAGAACCTCCATACTTTTTCTGGTTCTGAGAACATGATAGAAATGGGAGATGCTCTCAAATAGTCAGAACCCAAGGATTATAGGGAGGTCATGCATAATGAGGAGCTCTAGGATATCTTCACTAATATGGAGTTTACATGTACTTGTTGGTGATGTGTAATAATAATAGGTCTCTTTTGACCAAATTCTACAACTCCAACAAAGGGGCACTATTACTATTGGGAGTATAAAATGTTTTGTTACTCTTGAGCCAATAGCGCTAGGGACTAATTTGAAGTGTGAAGGTTACAAGGTGGAAATGAGTAGCTCTAGTGACTATAAAACCTACATCGGAAAATTCTTCAAGGAGGGAGAAAATTTGGTTGTTCTACAAAATGGGTATGATCATTCTATTTTAACTCATCCATATGATATGATTAATTTTCATGTTATAAATTATTTTACTTTGTAAGGGAGATATATTTTACTTCATGGCTATGAATTCCCCATTTTCAACCCCCTAAGACATGAGGGAGAAACTTGACATCCCTTTCTTTTTGTTTTCCTCTCTTTATAATAGAATTTCCAAAGGCGATTCATGCCCTCTTCATCAAGGCATAATGTTTTCTCTTTACCAGTTTGAATTTTACTGCTCCCCATTTAAAAGCTAGTTCATTTCATATCCAAAGAATAACCCTAGTGAACTGCATGGAAACCCTCGCAACTCTATGAGGATTGAGATGATTGAGAGCAATCTCTTACTCCCTGAAAAAATAATAGACTTTCTCACAAAAATAAATAAAAACTACCAAGAGTACCCCAGCTAAAAGGTTCTTGAAGTTGAATTATTGAAAGTTACCCTAGAAAAATGCAAGGCTGCTAGCTGCAAACCCAACTTTGCTAAGGCTAGGAAAATTAGGAACAAAAAAGAAAAAAATTGGTTGTGGATTTTGATGACTACGAGGAAGGTATTTGTGAAGAAAAGAAGAATGAGGAAACCCACTAGTAGATTAGTTAAAGAGAGAGGCTCTTTTCTCTCCTTCTTAATAATTAAATGTAAGATAAGAAGGTTATGGTGGAAAATAAACCAAAGAGTGATGAAGAATTTGAACGGGGGGGGGGGGCTCTTCTTATAATTTAGAAGATGAGTATTATGAAGTAAAAGAGGTGAACATGGATGAAGAAGATATGGTGGGATCAATTAATGTCACTATGCACCTTGATGAGTTTGATGAAGTTTTGGATAATATATTTCTCTCCCCTAGTAATAATGAAGGGGACATTTTGAGAATGAATCCCCCTAGCCCTAACCTTTCTGAACATGACAAGAGGATTTATGATCTTAAAACCCAAAATGGTGACCTGCAAGGAAGAGTTAAGGAGCCAAAGGATAGGGATGAGCCTTTCACTAGTAGTAAAATACAATTTGGTTGTGTTATTAGCTTGTTGTGTACCATCATAAATAATTTAATGAGCAAGGCTATCATGGGAATAATGTTAGGTCAAATAAAAATGAGGAAGATTACAAAAGAAATCAAAGGAAATAAACAAGAACAAGGTGAAGTAGAGCTAGACCCAGATTCAGACTGAGAAAAATAGATACATAACCGACACCGACTCTCAAGGAATTAGGAGTTGACTACTAGCAATTAATCATGTGAATGGAGATGTTCTATGGGGTCATTGGCCTCTCTACCATTTTTTGTATAGTCCTCAAAGATGATAGCAGTTTAGGGCTTTGTTATCTTTATTTTAGTTATGCTATGGTTTATTTTCGAATTATGGAAGACTTCATGGCCACTAAAGCTATAAACACTATGGAATCTACCATCAAATTTGATATTTACTATAATTTTCATATTACTAGGTTTGTTATTTTGATTAATAGTGCTTCATAGTGGAATACAATAAGACTTAGAGTAGAGGTTTATATTTGAGGGTTGGGCCTCAATGCTATATATTTTTTATTAAAATTTTGAATATGTAGTTGTAGGGGTTTTTTGTCCTTCTAGTTTTTTGTTGCTAGAAGATGTTTGGTTGTTGTCTCATGTTTGTTGTTTTGTTCAATCTATAAGGGATTAGGACCCTCTCCCAACTGATTTAATAATAGAAAAGACCCACTTATTTTGACAACATCAAGTTTTTTATTTTTATTAAAATTATTTAAAAATCTATTAAAATTTCCACACCCTACTTTGTTAATAATGACAAGCATAGATGACTCCAAATACTCCACAAAAATAGATTACATATTTGGTGTAGATTCTTTCTCCTATAATGGATGGACAAACTTGTCATAAACACTTTTATAGCTCTCCTATTTCCTTCAATGAGTAGACAAACTTGTCATAAACATAAGTAGGAGATTTTTTTGTGTAGCAAGTCAAATTGTGGTATTACTAATAAGATTCAACTATGTAGTTTTTGAGTCAAACTTGTCCGTTCCTTCATTTATACTTCTATATTTTCCTAAGAATGAGCCTAATTCCATCAATAGAAATATGAAGCAAATGGCCAACTGATAAATATTTTCTCAAAAAATGAACAAATCATTCTACACTTTAGGCTTTGCAAAACCCAGGTGGGTATACCTTGTAATATTCATAAGTTTCAATGCAATTTGGAAGAATATTACACTTAACAGATAATTCTCAATCAAATGGACCAGAATACACAAGACTTTCTCTAGAATTGGCTCAAATTTTGTTATACATCATTTATTTAATACTAAGAGAAAATATAATTTAAACCTACATTTAACAATAAGAAAGGAAAAGATTATATGAGTTTAATTCCATTCTGAAAATACCTCAAGCATTGCATAGATGAGTGCTTATCCGTGGTCACA
>MU227662.1:319714-331289 GCA_018584345.1 Thuja plicata
CTTTAGCCTTGCATTGACATGACAATCAAATTCTCAAAATGAACATGTTTGGAAAATTTTAAAAAAATTCCTTCTTGTCGTTCCTCGTGAGAACATTTTCATAGAAGATAATGTCAATGAAGAACACTTTGTCTCTATGATAAATAAGTTTTCCTTTGCCTCCATGTGGAATCAATTTACTGATTTCAATAAAAATATTTCACATTCAAGTGAAAATATATCTCATTATTAATCTTTATACTTGACAAAATATATACCCGTCATTTGCTCCTTCACTGAAATCATATCCATTTGGTAAAATTAAATTCCACCTCATTCCTTTACTTTGATATCTTTCTTCTTGAAACTAACATGTGGTTTATTTATATCCTCTCACTTTATTCCCCCCTGGAAACATACGTCACCAAAAGTGAAAACACATTTAACACTTGCACCATTATATTTGCTAGAATTTCACATAATTTCTTTTATATGGTGAAAATTAAAGCATATTCATGCCTCTGTACTATCACATTTCCTGTTTTTTAGTAATAGCATTTTCTTGCAATTTTGTGCATACTCATACTGATACATTGCATGCCATTATTTTCCAAATTTATTTAGACTCCATAGCTGAAGAAGCCAAGGATTTCACCTCAGTGCCCATCACCATTATGCCCTCGAACACATTATTCCTACATATGAAAAACTAGACCAAATGAAAATTCTCGCAAACTCATTTAACATATGCACTTCAGTTCACGAAATCTATGTCCACTTACCCTACCATTTTGATTAAATTTTATGTTGTTGTAGCAACATTAATCCTTTTGGAAGAACATATGACCTTCCAATTGCATTTGTTTGAACCTTGCAAGCCACTTTCACTAAAAATTTATACATTATTTAGCAAACATTTGTTTCAGAGGCCATTTTTAAACAAATCTCCTCTGGTTTTGGCACACGCAGCAAATATGTTGGCAAAAGCCATGAATATGGCTTTACAAGTTTGAAAGTTTTTAATTCTTGCTTCAAAGTTTCTTAGCCTTTTTGAAGCCACTTTTTGCCAAATCATTTCTTGCGTACCCTTCTCTCATGGCTCCCATCACCAGCATAGGCGCTCCCATCACCAGCATAGGCATCAAAGATATTAACAAAGGATGGGAAATTCGGTCATGCACCTGCGTATTGGGGCTTCACAGCCTTTCTATCAAATCACATCTATATTTTATGTATACCCTAAAGTCATAGCGTGACTGGAATTTACAGACAGGGGGAACAGTGGTAAAGGTTGTGGAATCTCTTGATACACTTGCACATTGCATGCGTTGAAAGTTTCTGAAACCATTTCCAATCAAATCCCTCTGTAATGATGCCCCCAAATCTGTATTTTGCGCTATCTATGACCATTTCATTCCATGGAATAATTTACAACTACAGTGTTTCAAAAAAAATCTTCTATGCCCTGTTCAAGGCCCTCCACATTGGTGCATAAGCATTGAGTACGTGAGCTAAGTGTTTGATTTTGACTTACATCTGCAAATTTCAATTTGTTTTAATATTTAAAGCTGTTGCAACAAAATCATTTTATGCAAAACCTAAAATCATTACTTCCAGTTTCTGAGAGCACATTTCCTAAATGCGTTTGGCAAACAATCCCCGCCTTGTTCTGAGACACCTGTCAAACTAGCAACAATGGTGTCCATGAAATCATATTTTTTTGAGGCACTTCGAATGATTCACATCCCATGGCTAGCATACGCACCCTGCATACAGCTCTCATTCCCGTCACGCACAGAAAATAGCAGCAAAACTAGATAATTTGGTTGCGAAAGAACATCTGAAACGCTAATATTCCTAACCTCGTAGACGCGTGTGAACTTTGCAATTTTTACCAAATTCTGTGTGTCAGTGGGGTAAACCCCGCACACCTGCACTCCTATCAGTGTCTCCCCACTTTTCTTTGCGAGGATGTGAGTTATTTATGTTTGCTCCCATCTCTTGAAGAGGCAAAGAAAATGCTTTTCTTTCAAAGCCAATAAAATACAATTGTTCCCACTCTGGACAAAGCACAAACACAAATGTGCATTTTAATATAAACTTCTCATTTTCATTTCTTACATTCCGTGCATAAATGTATGAGGATCCACCACAACATACAATCGCCTTATCTTTAACTCAACTATTGCATTGCCTATTTCAAAATGTATTTAAATCATATTAAAGAAAATGATATAAACAATTATTTAATCATTTTGCCACCACATGCTCGTTCGCATTTTTCAAACCATCAAGAACAACTTGAAAGGATTTCAAATTCCTTTAATTTCCTTCAACCTGTAAATACAGAAGAAATGCCCTCCTTATGGAACAACAATTGATTTATATCTCTTTCAACATGCATTTTCTTCGAAAACAACAAACCAGAGGTTGTAAAAGTTCAATTTTTACATTTCTGTATACTGCTCAAAACAAGGAAGGAGCGTCTAGAACTCATCTCAAAAACTAATTAAATCACATACTAGTGGGCACATAGATTGATATCTCAAGAATCATGTTGGAAAATGGTTTTTTGGATGAAATTGCCTTAGGCGATAAATTTTAATCCTCAAAGTTGACCATTTCATAACTTTTACAACTCGATATACCAAAACCCTGTGAAACCTTGTCAATTTAATCCCCTTAAAAATATCAAATCTCATTTCTAGAAGTTACAACTCGGGGAATCAACTCATTTAAGTGTAGAGAAGATGTGTGTCAAAGAAATATTCATAACTCAACCTATGGTCCAAGATATTAAAGGTAAAAATGGACCATTTTCAAATTGTTCGGAACAAGCAAGTGGAAAACACTAAAAAGTGTATCTAGTTTAGGCCTTGAAAACACAGTAGACTAACTCCTGGGACCTAACAACTACACACATGAGCTCATTGTTATACAGGGAAATAATTAACTCCTCTTGACAATCAATTGATCCACTATTATTAACCCCCAAAGTTGGTCCCTTGATAAATTTGGCATAGTGAGGCCAGCAAATCTGAATAAATTGTGTTTAGTTTTGACTTTGCAAAACCATCAAACGAGGTCACTACGCCACGAAAATTGGTATGGACATTCACCAATATGTCTTCGATGCAAGAAAATAATCCTTTTATCATGATAATCAATTGCATGTGCAATGCGGGCCTCCAAAGTAGGCAACTTCAAACTATTATGAAACTCTGCATAATGCAGATTTGTGTTAACCCCTCAAATCAAGTACTTCAAAAATAGGTCAAATCAGACTGTGGAGGATTAAAAAATGGAAATTGTGCTCAATGATAAGAGGTAAACACCTTACCAATATCATTCCTCATACCACTCACTAGACTTCAACTTATTATCTTTCAATGTAGGCCCTTGAAATATTTTTTTCTAAGGGTGTCCTTCCATGTGCCTTAGTTCAAAAATTCATCATATGCACTTCAAATTTCATTGAAATGTGCAGGTGCCAATATTGGATCTTGTTGCTCAGATGTTTACCCCTTGCAAGCATATCAATGGTTTAAATCTTTAGTGAAGCAGACTAGGTTCATTACATCGGTTTCCTTCCTTACTTGACTAAAAATCAGATATATTATTCAATTGGTGGCCTCGAACCACAAAACCTGTAGAAACAATATTTTCCTTTGTCATATATCTTATTTTCAGCATTCAGTAGTATAATCGACCTATGCCTAATTAGACCTCCCTTTCAAAGAAACACTGTGAATATTTGACTCCAAACCTTCAAATTGTATCTCAAAGGCTGAAATAGGTCTCATAGGGTTTGAATCAACAATTTACATGATTTGGAAGGGTCATTTTATCTTTATTTTTTCAAACCCTCATCACTACATTATTATTAGACCACAAATCACAAGGTAACCCAACTACAACATCATTGTATTACACAAAAATAATAACCCCTATGCTTATAACCCGCAAAATTGTAAAATAGACTCTCTTAAATTAAACTCACTAATTTATAGGGGATTTCAATGGTGGAAAATGCTACAATTGATATTTTGTGTCAAACCCTCAATAACACAAGTTTTCAGACCTGTTACTACAAAACATGCAATAACTTTTGTTATACTTCATGAAAATCCACAGGACCAGTCTCAAAAGGAAGAAGACTCGTTTACTTGAAAACTTCAATTGGTTTTACATCACCATGGGACCGTATAGGGCCATACAAAACTGAATAATAAAAGAAAACAAGTAAAAATTATAGAATACAATCAATATTTTAATGAAATCTTCTTCCAACTATTTACACCTTCACTATCCTATTATAATGGTTCTAACTACTCTTTGAAAGCCCAAGACCGCTAGTCTTCTACAATTTGTTATTTTTGCAACTTTTTCATATTGGCACATTTGACAAGTTTTAAAATTTTAAAACAAAAGACATCAAATTGACTAAATGACCCACATTTCATTGTGAGTGGTCTTATTATATCAAAATCAACACTCAAGCACCAACTTAGTCACTTATGTTGTTGAGAATTCAAGTGTGTCGAAGGGCAAAATGAAACCAGGCATAGGGTAAACCCATCAGACAGGAAGCCATCACAATGTCAGTTGATGTCGAGGACGAATAGAACATGTTACAGGGTACCTGGAAATATTGCATTGAGTGCATCTGACAATCTTTTCATGAAGAGAAAAATTACTTCCTTACAAAAATGACTATAAGTCCTCAAAAACTGAGATAGGTTATTATAGAGTGTCCTAACATGACCCTATATGTTGAAATGGATTATGCGCAAGTGCCTTAATTTGCAAGAAATAGTTTATCAATTTTTGACAGTTTTATGCACTTAGGGCACACAAGGGACATCACTAGTAGGGTATGTCATTGACAATTATGGCGTGTTAAGAGGAAAAATGGGACCATACCTAGCATAAACCCACCCAACTGGATATGATCACAGTATCAGTTCACACCCATGATGAATACAACACAATATAGGCTACCTAGCATCTTTGTATTGAGTGCATCTAACATTTTTTGCATGAATAGAAAAAAAAATTTCCCTACAAAAATGGCTCTAATTGTTCAAAAATTGAGACATTTTATTTTAGAGGGGGCTAACATGACCCTTCTAGGTTCCAATGGATCATGCGTAGGTGCCACAGTTCACAATAAATAGTCTATCAAAATTTGAAAGTTTAATGGACTTATGGCACAAAAGGAACATCACCAGTAGCATATGTCATTGAGCATTCTGACAAGTCAAGAGATAAAATGGGACCATTCCTAGAGTAAACCCACCTAACCAAACATGAATATGTTGTTTTTTCGTACCCTAGAAGTTCAAATGGATCATGTAGAGGTGACATAATTTATAGGAAATAGTTTGTCAAAGTTCAATAGTTTTATACACTTAGAGCGCACAAAGGACATCACCAGTAGGGTATGTCACTGAGGATTCCCACACATTAAGAGGAAAAATGGGACCATGCCTAGGGTAAATCCACCCAATCAGATGCAATCATGGTGTTAGTTAGTGCCCATGATGAACATAAAATGATATATACTACCTAGCAACTTTGCACTAAGTGCATCTGACAATTTTAGCAAGAATGGAAATATTCTTTCCCTACAAAAATTTCTTTGATTATTCAAATATTGAGATAGGTTATTGTGGGGGGGCTTAACATGATCCTATAGGTTCAAACAAATTATTTATAGGTGCCACAATTTTTGATAAATAGTCTGTCAAAGTTTGATGGTTTTATGCACTTAGGGTGCACAAGGGATATTGTCATTAGGGTATTTTGTTGAGTGTTACGATGTTTTGAGAAGAAAAATGGGACCGTACCTCAGTAAAACCTCCCAACTCGATGTGATTTCCATGTCAGTTCATGCCAATGATAAATGGAATAAGATATTTTGATGAATGCATCAATCCTTTAGATCAAGATACCTTTCTAAAAGTTGACTCTCACTAGGCTTGGTTATGATGTTGAGAGGATAAAGGGATACAATACCAAGATGATTAAAGTATGAGTGATGAGCCAAGTCCTTGAAATACCCATGCCAAGTATTATTTAAAGTATATGCCTAATGACTTGCATATCCTTTTCTATAAGATAATCTATTCTCATATTTAAGTTTGTTCTTTTTGTTAAAAGCATGGGGATACATATTCTAGTTAGCAATTTTCACTCAGTTTTAGTCCTTGTTTTCAATCTAGTAAGAAAATAAAAATGTTTGCATTCTAATAAGATAAATAATTATTTAAAAGTATACATCATATGACTTTCATAGAATGAACAAATTGGATCACATTTCAATTACAAATATATAAGTTTTGAATTACAATATATGTACACAAGGAACAAATTGGATCGAAAATCAACTTTCATATATATGAAAATGAACAATAATTGTGTACATATTAAAAAATGGCATAAATTCTAGGTAAATAATTAAGTTACAAAAATGTGGCATGTGCCATGTCAAGGTTGATATATACAATAAATTTTTTGAATATATATATGAATTGGTCTTTCAACGACCACAACTAGCACTATATGTCTCTATCAAATTCTATGACTATGGTGGATCATCAAAATTAAGCCTCTTCAAAGTATTACATAGCTTTGTAGATGGCTGCACAATAAAAATTCAAATGCTAAATCAAATTATTTTTGTGAAAAAATATATTAGAGCTGTCAAAATAACATTAAAATAACTAAATATTGAAATATAATTTATTTGCAATTGAATTGTTTATTACCTTGTGTCTTTCTCCTAGTCTGATGAACTATAACTCATTGAATGTTTGAATATGATAAGTCGATGATCACCGAGCTGCAGAAAGTAAATGAAAGACATTAAATCAATTAATGTATTGTATTGTCATTCATGTCAACTTAATATGTTATGATTGCTCATACACATATTGTCACAACACTTGAAGATCTAAAGAGACAAATTTTTTATCATCAGTAAAGGTATACACCGAGTGACAGGGTTACTAGAGAACAGTGAACCTCGAGCAGTTCACAGTGTTTCCTGACAGACAGTCAACACTGATGATAGTGTTACCCAAGAGACATAGCGGTACCCGAGAACCATGTTAATCGAGATCAGTAGTACCTGAGCAAGAGGTACCCAAGCAAGTGTTACCAAGAAAACTAACAGTTGATGACTGAAATCAACTACAGTTAGAAAATGACAAAACTACTTAGCTGGCATATCTATATTTAGAGCTAACTGATTGATTACTTTATTTTCATCGACTAGTAGAACTAAGGATAAGAAGAAAATTTAAAGCTAATTTTATTCATCGTTTTCAAGGAGAAATCTATAGAATAAAGCTAAAGAAAAGCTTTAAAGATTAAAGCAATGCATGGTAGGATTTGCGGATCAAGAAGCAATCAACTTCAAGAACAAGAAGGACAAGGAGATTGAGTGGCTATTCATGTCTATATAAAGAGACAAGGAATTCATTATAAAAGAAAGGAATGTTGAATATAATTCTACTGAAGATAGAAGTCTTCCTGCGATCTGATCATATAGGATGAAGAATATGAGCCAAGAATTCTACTAACACTAAGCAAAAGAAGCAAGAGCATTCACTGAGAAGAAAGAAGAAAGAAGGGAAGAAAATGAATTGAAGAGAACATTGATCACAGGGGTATTTTTTGGAATAACAATAGATCTCAAAATCTACAAGTTAAAGTTGTATTATTGAACAGATACTTTACTGTTTCAGTTTAACCATTGATTCAGAAAATCTCTTAACCGAGTGGGATTTAACCATCCTTACTGTATTGAGATACTGAAGAGTATCAAAAGGTTTACTTGTTGACATCATAGTGAACACTAGGTCAAAAGACAAACTGTTATTTTTGAATAATCTAACACGGTCTCACTTAACAGTGTGTTTGTAACCTTTAACATGGATTTCTCTTCACCGAGGTCACTTCAGAAGAGTGAAAATTTTGGGTTACCAGTCCCAAGTGGTTTTCCCCTTAACAGGGTTTCCACGTTAAAAATATATGTGTCAAATGTGTATTTCTTTCATTCCATTTATAGTTTACTTTACACATTACTAAAACTAGATTGGTTGGTAAACACTAAGTTTAATTATTGCTATTCGGTAAAGCTTAGAAAAGATAAACAATATATCTAACTGAGTAGTACATATTTGACAAGATTACTTAAAGGCATACATCTTGAAGGACTAAAAAATAACTAGAGGATATTATATTTGTGACATAAGTTTTGGTTAGATTATTGGAATTATTTTTAAGGCCATTGCTTCACCCCCCCCTCTCAATTATTCTAACAATTGGTATTAGATCTTTGGTGCTTGGAAGAGATTTGAAAGACTAAAGCTAAAGATCACATGATGAGTAAAAGGGATGTGCCTAAGTTGAACAAGGACAACTTTGCATCATGGAAAAGTAGGATAAGACTTCACCTATCAGGTATTGGAAATGATGTCACATAATAGTTGGATGTTTAATATGCTACACATGATGGACCTCTGACTGTGTATCAATAGAGAGAGAGAAACATGAAAATAATTCTATGATGATAGAACTTGCATCTTCACTATTGGATGCTGAATTTGAAGATTCTAATCATGCACCACTGTAAAGAAAATGTGGGACAAACTCAAGCTAGTACATGGAAGAGACACCAATGTGCTGAGAGCTAAAGCTGAAAGCCTAAGAGGAAAGTTTGATGATCTAAGAATGAAAGAAGGAGAGAAGATCACTCAGTAGAGTAGCAGAATCAAGAAGTTTTTAATTCTATCCGTGGAGTAATAGGACTACTTAAGGAAGAAATAGTGGCAAGTAAAATTTTGAGAACCTTACTGCCTATTTATGCTATTAGAGTATATGCAATTCAATAAATGATAGCAGTAGAAAATAAGAATGTTACTCTTGATAGTTTTATTGGTAGACATATTTGATTTGAGATGAAAAACTATGACAACACTATCTTACCAACTATTGAGTTTGCATTCAAATCTTCTCTAAAAAAAAGCAAATCTAGTAACACACACACACACACACTATGAGAAATGATATTGATAGTGATAGTGATGAACAAGAACTTGATGAAATTTAAGTACTAATGGCTAGAAGATCACAAAGAGGTAAAGGAAGATAAAAAGATAAATTACCATTGGTATGTTTTAATTGCAAAGAAATTGGATATTTTGCTGCTAGATGCCCTAACAAGAGAAAGGATGAAAGAAGCAATGATAGATCTTCTGAAAAGAAGTTTGATAGAAGTGATGACTGAGACTACAGAAGAAATTGACACTCTGACATAAGAGATAATTGAGATTACAAGGACAAAGGCAAGAAGGCTTGTTACATGGTTGAGAGTAAAACTGAAAATACTGACAGTGAGTTTGATGAAGATATTGAGACCTAGTATTTGTTGCTATGAAGGATGATTCAGATGTAGAAGAAAGGTATGTTGAAACTACACTCATATCTAAAGTTAGCAAAAATGATGTCTTGATTATTGAGAGTGGTTGTACTCACTACATGACTCGAGATAAGGAAAAGTTTGAAACTTTTGAATAATATAATGTTGGATCAGTTAGGATGGATAATGAATCACCTTGCCCAGTTGAAGGAAAATGAACCATCATGTTGAATAATATGATCAGATGTTAAAATTCATATTGGGTGAAAGACTTAACTATAATCTATTGAGTGTTTCACATTTGAATAACATAGGACACCGAGTTGCATTTGAGAACAAAACAAAAAAGATCTATAGTGGAACAAGCAAGTTGATCGGTACTGGTGAACAAACAAAAGGTAATCTTTTCTATCTTTATAAAATTGAGACCACTTGTTTATTGGCTATAAATGAAGATGTTTGGTTGTGGCATAAAAGGTTATGTCATGTGAATTTTGACAACATGGTTAGGATAAGAAAGAAAAGAAAATTAAGAGGCTTACTGCGTATGTCAAAATCCAATCATTTCATGTGAAAGAATTGTCAAAAAGGAAAAATGAGAAAGTCTAGTTTCAAGAGAAAAACCTACACATCTAATCCTATATTAGAGATAGTCCATAATGAATTATGTGGACCAATGAGAAAAAAAACCTATTATAGTGATAGATAATTCATTCTATTTTTTGATGAGTATTCTAGGACGATGACTATCATGTTCTTAAAAGAGAAATCTAAAGCATTTCAGATTTTCAAATGGTATAAAGCTATAGTTGAAAATAAAAGTGGAAAAGAACTCAAATGTTTAAGATTAGATACAGGAGGAGAATTTATTTATGATGAATTCATTAACTTTTGTAATGAGCATGGAATTACAAGACAAGTTTCAGCACCAAGAACAACACAAAAAAAATGGGATTGCTGAAAGGAGGAATAGATCAATTGTTGATTGTGCCATAACACTGATGATTGAAAAAGGCATCACACAAACATTCTTGAGTGAAATTGTAAGTATTGTTCTCTATACACTAAACCGAGTTCAATTGAAGAAAGACATCAATAAGACACCTTATGAGCTACGATATGGATACACACCAAATGTGAGTTACATTAGAATTTTTGGAAGTCAATGTTATATATTGAAAGATGATAGAAATGGGAAACTTGACTCTAAAAGTGATGAAGGAATATTTCTAGGATATTCTACCAAAAGCAAATCTTGTATATGTGTTAAGAAATCTTCTAATAAAATCATTGATAGTGCAAATGTTAAAGTGAATGAATTTACTGATAAAAATGTTGAGGAAAGGAAAAAGGAACTGGAAGATTACAACAAATTTGTATACATTGATGAACCTGACACTCTTCCCAAGAAACAATGTAACACTACTGAGTGACAGAACAATACAAGCGAGCAATATGCTTCACACATCGAGAATCAATAAAATGCTCACAATGCTGAACCAAGTGATAATGAAGATCACAATGACAATCAAAATGATGATCAGAATGATGAACAAAGATCTAAACTTGTTCTTTCTAAATATGTCAGAAGACACCATCCACAAGACCAAATCATTGGATATAAAAGAGCTAGAATGAGAACAAGAAGTAAGTCACTTAACACTAGATGTTTGATTTGTGATTTTGAGCCTAAATATGTTAATAATGCACTTGAGAATTAATAATGGGTTAGTGCAATGAATGAAGAGATTGAACAGATTGAGAAGAATAAAATATGGACATTAGTACCTAGACCAAGTGGAAAAAATGTTATTTGTACCAAATAGATTTTTAGAAACAAACTTAATGAGAATGGAGAAGTCACAAGGAACAAAGACAGACTAGTGTGCAAAGGGTATGAACAATAAGAAGGTATTGACTATGGAGAAACCTTTGTAACCATTGCTAGACTAGAAGGAGTAAGGATTCTAATTTCTTATGTTGCTTTTACAGGAATCAAAATATAGCAAATGGATGTTAAATCTACATTTCTAAATGGAATACTAGAAGAGGAGGTATACATTGAACAACTTGAAGGGTTTGTTGTCCTAACAAGAGGAACATGGTATGTAAACTACACAAAGCCTTGTATGGATTGAAACAAGCACCAAGAGAATGATATGAAATACT
>MU227663.1:4298-20496 GCA_018584345.1 Thuja plicata
CTATCCTTCCATATTGGGTCCTTACATTCCTTCTTTTTCTCTCATCCAATCCATTGCATAAAATCTTGGCCTCCATCTTCCTTATCCTCCATTTCATCACCCTATCAACATCTTTGAGCATACTTTTCACGACTGTGGCCTATTATAGCATATCTTTTAGAGGAGCACTATCTAAAGAGCAAGAAGCTTAAGGTTCCTACATAAATTCAAATAATAATAATAATAATAAAATAGTAAAATCGAAAAAATAAACAATAAAAAAATGAAAAAGTGCCTTGGTGAAAACCTGGTAAACAAGCGCCTTGGTAGAAAAAGTAAAGAGAAATCAATTCACCCTATGGTGAAAACCACTTCTTGTGGTGCCTTGGATAAGTACCATGATGAAAACCTGGCAAACAAGCATCATGTGTAATTCCTCCTACTTGCACTCTTCACTTGGGGCCAAGTTCCTTCCATGTCATCTTCTCCCATCATATCTTACATCCAGCTAGCTCATGAATATCCATGTTCCTTTTGCTAATCTTGACAAGGTTGAGCCTATCCATGAGCATCATGTATCTTGACATTCATGATCATTTCCATCAGCCTATTCACTAGCTCTCATGCATGGCACCCTATCATGATCTTTCTTATCCCAAGCCTATCCTTCCTATCTCTGAGCATTCGTGCCATAATCCAAAACATGCACTTATACCTCCATCCCCCCTTATCTTGATTGCACTTTTATAGCTATATCCTATCCTATGAAATTGACCCCTTGGTCTTGATCAAAATTGAAAAACTATTTCTCAAAAGTCTCTTGATATGTCTACTCTTTTGGACCACATGCTTTCATGACATCATGTCATTATCCTATATGCTCTCCAACACTGCTCCATGAGCCTACATTTTCTATATTCTTGTTTCCCTAGCTTGGGTAATCTTGAGGAGACTGTCTTTGAGGGTTGCATTCACCCTCTTCATCCATCATTGCCTATTTGTCTCATACATCAGCTTTCTAATCCATCTGCAATGTCCTACACCTTGCTAGACATTGGGGGCACACCAATGTGATCTTGCTTGAGATCGAGTAATCTCTAAAATCTAAAAATTGCAAAATCTCTAAAAATCTAAAAAATGGTAAAACCTTTAAAAATTTGTAAAATTGTAAAATCTTTAAAATTCTAAAAATCTCCCGCTTTCTCGCTTTAGTTTGCTTTCCTTCTTTAGTGTGCTCATGCATTTGCTTTTTGTCATCTTTGAGCTTTTTCTTGACTTCACATGGATTGAAATTGGTCATACCTGGGGACATGTTCCCGGTCTAGGGGGCATTGTCTTATCCTTTTGGAGTCTTTCTCCTTTTGCATCAGTCGCCAGTGCATCTCACTATCTCTGCCTATCGATGCTTCATAGCACTTCATCTCTCCTTGAGACTCTCTTTCACATCATTCACAGTGGTTCTCACTGTGTCTGTTTTCTGATGTTTCGATCTCATTATCGATCTTTATGCTTGAGACTCTCTTGCGATAGTCACTAGTGGTTCTCACTGAGTCTGCCTACTGTCACTACATTTCTAAGATTTCTCTCATCATCTTGCTATCTGATTGTTTGGCTTCAATCCATTTGTTACTTGGGGGCATGGCTCCCCATTTTGATCACTCTTTGATTTACACTTGAGTCAGTAATCTTGTCAAAGGACAACTCTCTACTAGCACAAATTGGTGTTTCTCAACACCTTAATCAAATAGTGTTTTTTAACAATCTCTTTGGACACATCTGTGTTTTTCAACACACTTCATATATCCCATGATATAAACATCTCTCGATAGCAATCAAAGACATTGCACTCACAAGCACAACGGTGTTTTTCAACACCCCAAACATAGACACATTTGTAAGCCTTGAAACTTGCTAAAACATGATTGACTCTTTCTTTGTATGTTGTCTGTTCTTATGAATTTAACTGATATTTTCTTTGTCTGCTACTTGTTGGTGTGGTTTCGATGATCCGGAAACATCAAATAAATAGGGTGTATGTGATAAGAGCTTCTACATTAAGGTGGATAAGCCTCACATCCCTCGATCTTGTTTATTTGTACACCAAGGGGAGGTCAAAACTATCTCCTTGACTATTATTGCTCTGTTTGTTTACTTGTGAAATTTTACTACATTAAATTGGAAACAATGTTCAGGTCACCTTGGATTTGTGCCTTGGTGCTTATGTTTGTTTCCTACATTTTATTTGATGAAAGTCATATTCAGATCCTTATGGTCGCAGCGGCACCAGTAAGGATTATATTGACTCCGATGATCCAAAACCACTCGATGATGATAAATACGATGAGTCCAACAACCAAAGTCCTAGGATTGCATTTAGCTTAGGCTTGCATTTGCATTGTAGGCTTGCATTCGCATTTTAGGCTTGCATCATGGTAGTTTTGGTGCTCTCTTCATTATCTTCTCATTCTTCAAAGGTCCTCATCTTTCATCATGGTTTCCTCTTGACTGCACAAGTGTTCAATCCTCTCTCTCTATCTTTATCTATATGCTCAATCAATTTTCGTGATCGAAATCAAAATATGACACTTCTATATATGCTTGTGCAGTCATCTTTCTGGCGTCGCTTTCTTGTCAGAATCATCTCTCATCATCATTTTATTGGCTTCTGCAATCTTTTCATTGAAGTCAACTCTAGTAAATTCTAGTCAACTATGGTCAAACCTAATCAACAGGACCTCTTGATCATCCTAAATCGATTCCACTCTCTCTTGATCTATCTTTCTCTGCAATTTCTCGCTCTCATAATTATGATGTGTCATCTTTTGATTTTGCTCCCGAGGGGGCAAGATGATTGCATCATTGAATCTTTTCACATAATTTTTGAATCAGTCTGATCTGAATCAACTCCCCATTGCTAGGGGAATCTCATCACTTGGGGCATATTTAGTTTTTTGTACCTTATGGTCAAAATTGAATATTCCATGATCTTGAATCTCTAGGGACATCTTGATGTCTCACATCTCGTCATCTTATCTTTCTAGGTATCTGAGTAGCCTAACTCAGATCCTCAAGGATCAAGCTTCGTTCTAGAGATGATTCTTGAAATTTCATTGGGTATTGGGGAAATCTAACCCTAATTCCTGAAAGTTACACTTCATTATGAAGATGACTCTCAAAAACTCTTTAGACCGTTATCTAGGCAATCTAACCTAGATCTTGGAGGGCTAACCTTCACATTGGGACAATCTAACCCTGATTCTGAAGATAGTCCTAGATCTTCGTCAACTATCAGTGGAAATTGGGGCAATCTAACCTTGATTTTGATCATTTCTCAAATGATTCTACTTCTTAATCTGATCGGTGTCTTGGCAACCTAGCCTAGACTTCTGAATCTTCATCTTCACTTCAGACTGTTCTTTGAATCAATGCGTTGCTCGCACATCAATTCAAAGAGGACTAAAATGTAACACTCCAAAATTGGCACCTAATAATCCTAATCAATTTTGGTGCATTTTCTCATCTTCTAAGTCCTATTGTACTAGGAAAATTCTTCTTCTTATTGACTTTAATTGACTGAGTTTCAAATGCAGAAAACCCAAATTTGCATAAATCTGACATTATATTCAATTCCTAAATTCTCAGAGTTTATTAGCTAAAAATCCCTATGATTAATTAATTTAATTCTAAAGTCCTAAGTGCTTTTAATTAAATCAATTCCACCCCCTTTAGCTAATATAGATAAAAGGAATTGAAAGGTTATTTAATTATTGGATGAATTATCCTCAAAAAGGAATTCCATAATTCCATGTGAAAGGACACTCATGTGGCAATAATCCGCCCTTTTAATTAAATAATCTTTGTATTTTTGTCTCAAAAGAGAATGAAGAGACAACTTTTTCTTTTCAGAAAACTCTTCACTCTCTTTCCATGGTTTTCTATAAATTGGACCTCATTTTCTTCATTTTAGGGGATGATTTTGGAGAGCATCAAATTTATAGTGAAATTTGCATTGATTATTTCATGCTTTTGATCTTAATTGCATAATTAGATTAATTTCAATTTGGATTAATGATATGTTTATTTTTAATGCAATTCATTTACATATCTAACATCTCAATTTCATCTTTCAAGCTTTCTAGTTTAAATGCAATTTCAATTCTAGTTTAAATGCAATTTCAATTCTAAGGTTAAGAGCATTTCAAGCTTTCATAGATTAATTGCATTTCAATTCATAGAGTAGTTGCAATTTCAATTTCATTGATTAATGGAAATTCATTTTCTCTCATGCTTTAGAAATCCTCCATGTTAGCAATGGTAAGGTTGTTGGCTCTCATTCTGAGAGTAAATTCGACATCCACAACTAATTAGGAGGCAACAAGTCACTTCAATCGAATTTGCAGGATGAACAATTCATGTTTGTCTTTGTGAATTGAATGATTGTGTAAATAATATGCTAAGTTTGTGCCTGATTTAGAGGTCACATTCAAGCACACACAATATCCACTTTTTGTGGGATGTAACTGACTGTCAGTTCTTGGTCGTCAAGTTGAACTGAAAGTCTGTTGGCATTCCTTTGTTGAATTGATAGTTGGGTTCCCTTCATCTATCAGGTTCCTATATGTTTTGTTTCGTCGTGTTCCACTGTTGTTACTCATCAGGTTCCATTAACCTTTTCGTCATTGGGTAACACTGAATAGTGTTTTTCAGGATGCTTTGAACTTGGCACTATTGGGTAACCTTGGTGTCGGGTAGTGCTATGCCCTTTGTTTCAATGTAGTGTAAATCGATGGTGCAGATCATGTTTTTCCTTGTGTATAATAATGAAAAAATATAATGCCTTCAATCTCCCCCTTTGACATTAGTATCAAAAACTGATATGTGCATAATACTAAAGTATTTAGTATGCACACCATGGATATATCCTTGTAATTATATGACTCCCCCTAACTATATGTATTAGTATAGTATAAGTATATATGTACATGTATACTTGCCTCTGTACTATACATTTTCTTTTTCTTTGCTCTTTCAAATGTTTGACTATACATCATTTCATTTTCTGCTTTTATACTAACTGAACTGTATATATCATTTCCCCCTTTATTTGATACTCATGACAAAAATGTACAACTTATAAGATGCCAAAAATTGTGACAAAAATGTGTAACTTACAATGTGTCAAGAATATGGGAATGGGTTGTCTTGATATGTTTGAGTGATTTCTCCCATTTTTCTTGTAGGAGTTCTAGTACCATGTGCTCTAGCTCTAGCCTTGCATGAATATCATAAATGTTGTCAAGGATAGACATTTCTGGGGTGGCAATTAGTGTGTTTTCATCTATCACATGTTGTTTCAGTAGTGAAAGGGTCGGTAAGAGTTGAGCTTGAATCTCATTTACCTCATCTATGTACTTCATTTGTGCAATCTGTATATCATGTCTCAATTTTTGAGCCTATTTGTGTTTCTCATTATGCAATTTTATTGCTTCTACATAATTTGTGATACTTTGTGCACTTTTCATAAGATCAACATCTATTTGTGCTATCTTTTTGGTATACTCCTATGTGAGTTGATCAAGTGTGCACAATTTTTGTATCAAAGTAATAGCTTCTGAGATGATTGGATCAATTGTGCTCACCAATTCAGAAAGATTTACCTTTTTCAATGCCACTTCCTAGATTATCTTTTATTCTAGTTTGAACTCATACTTCTTTTCAAGTCTTTCTTCCATGACCTTCTTAGCATCTATCTTCTAAGATGTTATTGCATCTGTGAGTACCACCAATTGATCAAGAATTGGGGTTATCTAATCAATATCTACATCAGGTACTATTTGTTGAAGTATTCCTCTTTCTACTTTCAGTAAATTTGCCTCCTTTGTGGCTTTCCTTAGTGTGTCTTGCATTTCCATCCTCTCAAAGAGTCTTGCATATTTGGTCAATTCAGTTGGATCCAATGTCTTCGGATGACAAACTAGAATCTGAATGATTTTATCCAGAGTTACTGCATTCTTATGCTTGCCCTTCTTCATCTTTGAGACTTTTGGGGATGTAGATGTATGAACTACCATTGCTAGTTCATTTGTCCTCTTTGAAGCTCTTGGTGAAGGCTTTTTTGATGATGCCTCTTGCATTTTCTGCTAGGAGTGTACTTGTAAGCTTGGTGAAGACGTCTCTCCATCAACCTTGGGTGTCTCTGCATATTTTTCTTCTATTTTCTTCTACTACTCATCTTGCTTTGCTTCTTCACTCTTATCTGTCTTCTTTTCTTCCTCTACCTTTTGTGTTTATTCTTTATTTTGATCAGTAGATTTATCTTTCTAATCATCGATTGTAGCTTTCTCTGCAGTTGTGTCCTTTGTATTATCTATGGTGTCTTTTACTTCAACCTCACCCTTGTCCTTGGGTGTCTTTGTGTCCTCTATAGTAGATCCATCATTACCATCTAATATATTGATTGCCTTAATTAACACAGGCATATTTCTTTGAGTTGTGGCTTGGGTTGTATCCAGAGTGGTGTCCTGCTCGTCAGTTTGGTCATTTTGAGAACTGACATCCTCATCTTTTTGTATCTTCTCTCTAGGGTCTGGTTCTGTTAAGTCCATGACTGATGTGTCCTACCATGTCTCATCAGCAACATTCATATTTTTATGATCTGATGTCTTCAAATCTTGTTTTTGTCCCTGATCCTTAAGTGTAATGAATATCACATCATCTGTCTTCTACGTATCTTTATCAGAGTCATAATTTGTGATGTCTTGAATGTCAAGATCATCCATGACTTTGTCCAAATCAATTGGTTCCATTTCTTCAACATTGTCCAAAGCAATGTGATGAGGACTTGCCTTGTCTTTCTCCTCCTCTCTATGAGGTGTGTCAGTGAGAAGTAATTGTTCCTCACAACTTGTTGACTCTATTGGCAGATCTAGGAGTTGTCTCCATTTTGTTTCGATCATTGTATCTATCTCTATGAACTTATTTTCTAGCACTTTGTAAGCCCTTATTTTGGCTAAAAATTTACTTTAGTGCTTCTTCATGATTTCTTTTATTTCTTCAATCTTAGATTTGGGAGGTATTAGTGTTACTATTACCCTCTCCCTTGATTCTCTTTCGGTATGTAGAGCATATGACCATTGTTGAGAAATTTTCTTACCCAGCTCCTTGGGTATTTGGTTGACAAATTCAACTGGAACATTTTTGTACTTGACCATTGCCCTTATTATGGCATCTTGTATCTTATTTTGGTCCTCTGGTTTGAGTGTATCCCATTGTCTGATTATCTTGTCATTCATTGTGTCAGATGTATCAATAGATTCAGTAGCCTCATCAATTGTTTGATTCCTGTAATTATTCTTCACTACATCAGGCTCATCTTCTTTAGAATCCTCTATGTTAGCCTTAGTTCTAACTATTTTTTGTCTCCTCTTAATAGGTGTTGTCTTGACAGTTTGCTACTTTGTTTTTCTAGCTGCTTCCTCTTATAGGTCCTTACTTGACCTTTCTTAAGAGGTGTGGTATCGGTATTTGCATTTGGAATCCTTGTCCTCTTCTTCTTTGTAGGAAGTGGAGGTGGAGGTGTATCAGATTAAGTTTCCTCAGAATCTGATTTATGCTCATCATTCCCTTCACTGATGTTACCTTGTTCATCAGTTTCCTCTAGTTGTTCTTGTTCCTCCTCAATAACCGATAGAATCTTCTTGACATTCTTAACCATCTTCTCCTTTTTATTGACACTTTTCTTGATTTCTAGGCCTCTTTTTATCTTTGATCTAGCCTCTTCATAAGTTCCAAACCTTGGTTTTTTGTTGTTAATAGGCTCATTGATCAATACATCAATTGCATTTGTGGCCTGATCTATGTTGATTTCATAATCCAATGGTGCTAACCAAGCTATCCTTGGTACAACTAGCTTGATGTGGCTGAAATCTGTGTCTACCATAAAACATATTTCATCCCTATGTTTTTCAAAAAGTTGTTCAGGGATCCTTGTCCTTTCCATCATCTTTTCTTTGAATTCAAGGAAGTATGCAGTCATACCATATTCAAAATTTTCTCCTAGTGACTTAATTAGTTCACTAATCTGTAATGTTACCAGTTTTTTAGTGTCCCATTTCTCTTTTCCTACTGAAGGAAAGTACTCTTGAAAGTAGAAAAAGATACACATGATAAGTGAGACGAACTTACATGTGTTGGTCTTTGTGGACCTGATTGTGATCATGTTTTCATTAATTTGTTTCAACATGATCTCACATAGATCCATCTGTATGCCCTTTGTCACTATTTTGTAAGTTATGCTTATTGATGTTGCAGATATGTTGTTCAACTTGATTTCTTGAAAGATCTTATAACCAATCACACATGCACCAACCCTTAGTTCCTCATCGGTGATGGTGTCTACTTTCACTCCTCTATTGTCTCATTCATCTTTTGTGAGTTTTGTGACTTCTGGCTTGGAGGGATGCTTGTGAGCCTTAGGCTTGTCGGTTATTGGATAACCAGTGATAGTGTGAGGGACATCCTTGGTGACTTATTTGGGTTGATCCAACCACAACTTCTGGTCATGCAATCTGCTAAGTACCAACCTAATCCAATCAGTCTTGAAGTCCATCAGGAAATATAGGGCATTAGTTATCCCTTTAACCTCTAAGTTTTTTTTCTCTTCCTTTAGGTTCCCTTCTACATCACAAAGCTTCTTATAAGCTTCATCCATCTCTAGATCACCTATTTTAGCAAGCTTGCAATGAATATAAGACCTAACATCTTCTATGAGCAAAACCGTAGGTGGAATTTTAGAAAACATGCCAGTTTCATCGGGTTGCGATGAAATCTCTAGGAATATCTTGTATTTGGGTTCAACACATGTGTTATTCTTGAGTAACCTGACCACATTCTGCTTATCACTCTTGATCTTTATGGTTCTCAACGTGGTTTTCATCATTTTTCAAGTTTTAGGGCTTTCTTGAAATTTAGGGGTTTCTTTAAAAATAATGACAAAGATCTTTCAGTGCCCTCGGTACTTACTTGGATCCATGATAATGGTGAATGATCTATTTGTTGTGCACTTGGATCCATTCAAGCTCTCTCTATCGAATTCTCTTCAATTGCTCTATTTTTTTCTCTGCTTTCTCTTCAAATCATGGGTGCAAAATGAAGTTGTCCCATCCTCTATTTATAGACTTTTTGTCCTAAGTATTTGTCATAAATGCTCAACAACTCATCGGGACATGAAGACAGAGTTCCTCAGGAATACTTTCATAATCATCGTCGGTGTTGACATGATGCTCGAGACAGCTATTAACAATTTTGCTTTTACCGACGGATATTGGTATTCTGTCATGAAAATTTTTTAACTTTGCTTCCTTAGCGACGGGTGTCAGATTACATTGGTAACTTAACCATTTTATGTGTTGACCGACAATTTTTGGTAAGTGTAAACAACTTTATCCCTTATGTTCACCGATGATTTTCGGTATGTATATACCGATGGGGTTATTTTCTCAGATTTGAAACAAGTAACATAATATGCATCTTTATTATGCAGATTTTGACTACCTATCAATTTTTATAATGGAACTGATGCAAAATATAACTTGGTTTAGTGCAGTTCCATACTTACTTGTTCAGCTCAAGTGGCGGTGGTGATGTCACTGGATCTATTGGATGGGGTGTCACCATTTTCATTGCTTGGTCCATCTTCTTCATTGCTTGAAGCTTTTCTCCACATTTTGTCTCTATCCCTTTGAATATCTTCAATGGTGTTTCTATTGGGATATGTGCTTGTCTCTGTCATTCAGTCTTTGCAATCTTCCTTGAGATGACCAACTTTGTGACAGTGTAAACATGCCATTCTGGGTTTTTACCATCCTCTAGACCTTTCTGTCCAAGCTCTCATGCAGTTTGTAGCAATGTGACCATATCTACCACATGATGTATAGTTTTTCCAAGTATTGTAGTCCCATACATATTGATTTCTGATTCTCTTTGGTTGATAGGGAGTTTCTTGACATTTTGGCTTCAATGCTTGCCTCTTATTTTTCCAGAATTCAAGACTTGTGTGCCCATTCATCTTGCATGTAGGACAATACTTGTCCATGTAGGTTTTCTTCTTTGGTTGTTCCATCTTAGACTTACATTCATATGCTTTATGTCCTTTCTTGTTACATATATAATAGAATCCTATGAATGGAGATGTAGATTTAGGAATACCTTTCATTTTGCCTTGGGATACATTTGATGTGTGGCCTTGCTTTCCACCATGCTTGCATGTCAGCTTTCTTGGTCTTGGATTTTCATAGACATTCTTTGGATTGGCCTGATTTGATTATTCTCCATTTTTAGTAAATCCTAGACCATTGTTGTTGTTGACTCTTCGTTGTCCTTCAAGAAAATCATCCATTCTTTTATTTCCCTCTTCAGCCTTTCTGATAACTTCATTATGTTGTTGATAAATTCTAACCTCATGCTTTAGTTTTTTATTTTCTTCTCCTAGTTCACCAATAGCCTACACTCTTTCAATGAGTTCTATATTCATTGTGTTTTCTTCTTGACTCATTAGAATAATCTAATTTGTGATCTCATGGTGATGCTCAGCATGTCTTTGAATTTCTAACTCCTTTTCTTATAGCTTCTCTGTAATCTTCCTTCTGTCATCAATAACAAGTGTTCTTTGTATTTCAGCTTGTCTAGCAGAACTCATCACATCAATCATTCTTACCATCTGGCTCTCTTCACTGATTTGCAACATCTTTATTTTCACTGTTAGGTATTGATTGATCTCCTTCAGATTTGTCATGTTCTCTTCTGATGTATCTGATGTATTACTTGCATTGGATCCTTAAGATTCAAAGAAATCTGGAATCTCTTCTTCTTGATAATCTCTTTGATTGCTCTAGGTTTCCATACCTTTCCTCTCATCCATCAGCTCTCTCTTCTTGATTCTAGCTTCTTTATATTGTTCATAGAACATCTGTATCTCAAGCTTTTTATTCTCAATATTCTTATCAAGTTTTTACTTCTCCATTGTATGATCTTTGCTCTTAAGCCTTTAATCTTTTCTAAGAAGAGACTTAGCTCTGATACCAATTGTTGGGATTAATGGGAAGTAGTACTGAGAGGGAAAGGGTGAATCAATACCTCTAAAACTTTTAACTCTTTTCACAATTCATCATTAGTATTCATTCATTAATGTATTACCGACCATTACTGTTCATCTTTCTTATGCATTTAATATTATTTCATAATATTTAATTGTTTGCAACATTCATAGAAACATTCATGAAAGTGATAAACACATAACGCAAGATATGATATCGCAAAAAACTTTTGTTAGGAAGTAAAAATTGCGGTGGGGATGGAACCCACAAAACTTCACTATCTGCAGAATGGAAGGGAGCTGGTAAAGGCTTACAATTGGTCACTTTTGATGATCTACCTTGTTAGGAGTATTAAAGTGGAGACCTATTAAGATCTACTCCATTAAGAGCTTTAGCAACACTGATTTAAGTGTGCACTCGGTTAAGAGATTTACAATGGGAATGTTAAGTCCACCTTTCTTGAAATGATTTCTTAAGTGTACTGCACTTGTTAGAATGAGTACATATGATTGACCTGACTGTATGCAATCTACAATTGCTTATTACAGATCCATTAAAGCTCTCATAATAATAATATTACCTCAAGTGACTAATTAATACCTTTCTTTGCTCGTCGGTAGCCTGTGATCTTGTTCTTGAAACTGATTTGATTCTATTTTTTCCTTTTGCATGAAATCTCTTATCTAGTCTCTAGATGCTCTCCATGGCTAAAATCTTCATTTAACAACAACTTTTTACAATAGATTGAGAATCTATTTATACAAGTATTTGACCTATCTTAGAATCACACATTACATTGTTAACTCTTAGATCCAAGGTTTACAACTTGACCTTGATCTTTAGTTTGCATGTTTTAGATCAGTAAAACTAATTAAAACAATATTAAATACAATGCTTCCTCTGCACATAATGGATTTAAAAGAAAATCAAGAAGTTATATATACAACTTCAGTGATTTATCTTACATGGAAAGTCAGATCCACTTTTTGCGGGATGTAACTGACTTTTGGTTCTTGGTCGTCAGGTTGAACTGAAAGTCTGTCGGTGTTTCTTTGTTAAACTGATCATCGGGTTCCCTTCATATGTCGGGTTCCTCTCTGTCTTGTTTCATTGGGTTGCACTGTTGTTACTCATCGGGTTCCATTAATCTTTTTTTCATCAGGTAACACTAACTAGTGTTTGTCAGGATGCTTTGAACTTGGCAGTATCGGGTAACCTTAGCATCGGGTAGTGCTATGTCCTGTTTGTCGGTGTAGTGTAAGTTGATGGTGCAGATCATATTTTTGCTTGTGTAGATAATGTCTTCACTTTATGTAAGAAATTTCATTTGCCTCTATCATAGGATTTGGACCATATATCTAATTTTATGAACCAATCCTTCTCCATAGAAACAACCATAGAATATATTTTATAAATATGATAATCCTATACAAATTTTTCTTCTATGAACAGAACATCTGTTCTCTTTGAAAATTATTTTATTAAGGCATGGCTTAATAATTGAGCTCCCATGTTTTCTATCCCTCACTATATTGTGAAAAACTTTGTGTTCCTATAAACTTCCTAGAGCTAATGAAAATGTGACTTTTACTTCCAATAAATCTCCTCACAGAGCCCCCATTCCTTAAAATCCTTTCAAAAACCTAGACCGATTATTTGGAGAGTGATAGCATCAACAAGAGATAGAGTGTTACTTTTACACATAACGCACACCAATATAGCATAAGTTCATATACAAAACAATTTTTAAGCCACATAAGATGAAATTCAAAAGAAGAGTTCCTTGCCACTCAAAAATTAGTATCAGAACACTTGATTAGCCCATGGTTAGATCATCTCCAATCTAAAATATCTTAGCTAGTCACCCAATTATTGTCCATCCAAGAGAAAGAAACCAGAAATACATTTATTCTCTCATATTTTACCTCCACTCCACATCTTCTATTATTCAAAGTAAATAATTTATTGAAGGGTTTAACAACCACTACCTTTGGAAAGTCAATATTATTCCTCAGAAGGCTCACTATATGATCAAGCCTGATATTACCTCCCCTCTACTCACCCAGACATTAGAATGCATTAAAATAATCTACCAATCCAAGGGGAAAAAAAGGAAGAAGATATAAAATATATCTATTAAGTGACCAAATAAAATATTTTCCCATAATTTCAATAGGAGCATAAACATTAGTAAAAGGAATATTCTCACTCGATTCATAAATTGTGACTATTAAAGAGAATAAAGTAACTTTGTATTTATAATGAATTTAAGAAGAAAATGTGTGGCTTGCTCTTGATATGTCATGTCAACATACGGAAGCTAGATTGCTAAAGATACACGGAATGTGAGGATAGAGCTTGAATTATCTAGATAGGAAGGAGGTAACTCTTTATTTATAATAAATTTAATATGAAAAATTGTGTGTTGCTCCTGATATGCAATAATAAGTCCTAAAAAAAATCAACAAAATACAAATTTCTTAAGTCACGTGGAAAAATATACAATATAGATAGAATCATCTATACAAATTGTTTATTAAATATTTAAAGATGAATCTCAATCTAGTACAAGGGCTCAGTTTTCTAAAGAGTGTGAATATGTGATGCATCTTCAAAATTTTGAATTCATCGTTTAAACAAGGCTTTTCAACAAATGTGGCAAAAAATGGTATAAGTTGTTCATCCACATGTATTATCTCATTCCATGGAATGGATGAAGTAGGAAATTTCTCCTCAAATACTAATCGCATTTCCCTCAAGAAAATATTAAGAAATAAAATTGAATTTGTATTTGTAATTTAATATAAAATGATATTTAAGCCGATAGGCTTACTCCCGGGGAGATGCTCGTCGGGATTTTCAGACATTCCAGCAGTCTTACACCGGGAAAGGTAAAAGCGGCGCTGGGAAAGGTAAAAGCGGTGCTGGGATAGCGTAAAATGATATAAGGTCTATCGAATAGTATGTGTGCCTTGTTTGTGATTCCAAATTTTGCATGTATACCTTCCAGCGCATTGCTAACCACAGGTGGCAATAGATACTTGACAGGTCACCACGGCTATGAATTTTCTTAACCAAACCACCTTTTATCGTCTGCCATAGTGAGCATGCATCTACAAATTTCTAATGGGAAATTGTTTCTATCTGACCACACATAGGTTTTATACCATTTAAATTTACAATTTATGATAGGAAATCGTTACTGTCTCCCATCACCACTGGTTGGTTCAATCTCATTTACAATTTTATTTTTTTGACCTTCTTTCTCTAGCTGACTAACTTCATCGCTGAGAACAAGGGTTTCGATGGAGAATCACTATGGAGGATGTGATGTTTTCTTTTAACCATGTTAATGGAGATCATTCCTGTTACAGGTCATGGATTACTATAGATAGGGTCTCCCCTCTTTGTTTGTTATCCAAACTTTGCAAAAAACTAGAGAATGACATTTTCAAGAATATTCTCAACATTTTGTATTTCTGTTCTTGTGCATGAGGCTCATATTGAAGCCCTCCTCATTTTTCTAATACTTAGTGTAACATTTGTGACACAAAAAGAATGGTGAAATAAACCCCTATTTGCAAATGAGATTTTGGGGCTTTTCCCCCTTTAGTAGGCACAATTTCACATTCTCCATTTCTTTGTAGGGTTTGATGTTCTTCTTCAATTTAGGGTTCTGGATACGCTGTATTTATCCTATATGCTTCATGAGGATTTCCATTTTCTGCTAACAATGCTCTGATTTAAAATGTGCATAATGTCATCTTTGTAATAATGTCATTGTTACATTTTTTTTTTCCTCTCAGAAATAATTTCTTCGGGCAATGTTAAATGGATGGAAACAAATTTGTTATTTTTTTTTTTTGGCTCTCTAGGGCCATTTTGAGAGATCTAGGGCTTTGAGACTTTTCAATGGATTCTTGTGGAGTTTTCCATGGAGATTACTTGAACAAATTTGTTGCAGATATGAGCTCATCTTCGGGTTATTTCTTTTGTAAATGTGCTATGTTATTTCCTAAATATTCGAGCTCTCTGCACATCTTTGATTTGAAATACCTGGTATCTTTCATCTTTCTTTTATATGGAGGTCGTGACTATTCCTATGGAGACCGTGCTTTTCTTTATATGCACCATGCTGGAGATCTGTCTCTGTATTTTCTGAGTATATGAAGCATCAAATATTCATTAATAGAAACAGGGTTTTCATTTTCTTGCCTTGTCTCCTTACACAATTCTGATATACAGGTGGTCACAAAATATAACTTTTCATTGAAATGGATCACTAGATGTGATAGGAAATATGTTTAATGATTATTGTTACTATAGTGAGATTTTTGAATAGATTTTACCCGTCGGTTAAGAAGTTGATTAAGCCTAAGTTTATCCGGTTGATGCAAGAAATACATTTGGTGAAAAGGATGGGTAGAACCAAATGCGATTGGAAAGAATAAAGCAAAGTTTGAAATCCGTTGCGAGCATTGTACTACCCTGTCCAATATTGGGAGTTTCGAACATCCAACACAGCATAACCGTTTGGAATTTTTTCATATGTTGTTGCTGCAGCTTCACAAAGTAGACATGTATGCAGAATGTCTAAGCCATAGATGAGGAATGTATGTAGAATGTGTCAGCGTAATTGAGAGGGTTATTTGGGTTATATAATATTATATAGTATTTGCAAAATGATATTATTAATTTACTATAGCTTAACATATTTGAAAAATAAGTGATCCTTTGAATAGACTGAATCTATTCACTTAATTTTTGAAATATATAAAGAATTAAAGAATTTATTGGGGCTGTTATAATACAAGAGGGATATTTAATAGTATTTGAAAGTAACAAATTAAAAGAATTGGAATGACGATATTATATTGGGACAAGGGAGAAAATAGTGAATGCAATGCCTATAATGAATGTAGTGCCTATCATATCAGATTGTCTAAGAATTCATAGTTAATTCTTTATAATTTTTTCCAAGCTTCCCGAAATACTTTTAACACCCACAATTAAAGTTTGTTTGTTGGTAATATTTTTTACTCATCATACTCAGCAAACACCTAATCAAAGGTTTAAGAAAAATAATGATTCCCTTAAATGATAAGCAAGATGAGATAGATAATCAA